>PVHT020000021.1:1723081-1797442 GCA_004024745.2 Catagonus wagneri
GATCCTTAACCCACTGAGCAAGGCCAGGGATCAAACCCACAACCTCATGGTTCTTAGTCAGATTCGTTAACCACTGAGCCATGAAGGGAACTCCAGACATAGCTTTTTATATCCAGATGAGAGCCCAAGAGGGCTTTCTGCCAGGGCAAGAAGACTCCAACACTAAGAGGCTGGTGGGTGGGCAGTGGGGGTGGGGGGGTAGTCTACTGCAGCTAAGACTTGAGGGGAGATTTAAGAGAACAGCACCAGAATACCGTGCACTGCAGGGGTCCCCATGGGGCACCTCTGCAGCACCCTCACATGGCAGGTAGGATGTGATAGGTGCCATGCTAGTCAAAGGAAAACTGCAAACGGTACTGGACAGGTAGAGACTTTGGTCTCTTCCACCTTGCTTTTCCTGCTCTAACTCTGGAGGATCCACTCAACAGGATGGGATAAAGAATGAGGTGAGCAAGGGGATATAGGGAACCACACCCACCCACCCACCCCCATTGCAGGTCTGGTCTCAGCTGGGGCTGGTACAGATGAGGAGAAAGAGAAAACTTCCTATTACATGTGAGCTTCAGGCTTTAAAATGGACTTGCCTGGAGTTTTTACATGCCTGAAAATGAGCTTTAACTTTCAAAATAAGCTCTGGTAACTGAATAGCATTGAAAAGCTTTAGGATCCTGGGGTGAGAAAGTGGGGTGTAACTTAACATGACAGAACATAGTATGAGAAAAATAGGAAAATGTTGTTTTCCACTTTGGACACTATTAAAGTCAGCCCAGCCAACAGATGGGCTACACTGAAAATCTGAGAGATTTGCAAAGACAAAATTTGAACTTTATTTTCCAACTCTGATGGCAGAGATCTTTCTAGTTCTATGGAGATAAAAATCAAAGGTGATTGAGGTAAACCTAGAGTGAATCAGATGTTTGGGAGTCATTTTTTCACAAGGTTATAACCTTAAGAAAAAAATACTTCAGGAATTAAAATCTGCTTAAGGAATCATACAGAGATCTGTAGTTCAAGTCAGTCCATTTCCAAATTTTTCCCACTATTGGGTCAAAGTTGGTGGGTGGAGAACACTCTAGCTGGCCAGCTTAGAGGAGTACAGCTGCCCCTTCAACAATGGAGAGGTGAGAGAAGCCAACCCACCTCTGTGGAGTTGAAAATCTGCATAGAACTTTACAGTTGACACTCCATAGCCAAGGTTTCACATTCTCAGATTCAACCACCACAGTAGTACAGTAGGTATTTAGTGGAAAAGAACCATGTCTAAGTGGACTCATGCAGTTGAAACCCATATTGCTCAAGAATTGACTCTACTGAGACTCCCTCCTTCAGCAAACTTTAATTAGGCCCCCTTGAGTCCTTTGGATAAGGCCTCAATCTTGGGCTGCTTTTAACAAGAATCCTGCTTTGTCAGTTTAGTGATAATCCTTCACCTTCATTGGACCAAAATCCTCATTCCCTACCTCTGATACCTAAATCCTTGTCCTGCTATTAGCAAAGTCCTGTTAGTCCAGTTAAACAAGAAACCCTCTATCTTTGATATCTCTTATTTTCCATCTATTGACCCCCTCACTATATCTATAAATCCCTTGCTGTCTTTGCTGTATTTAGAGATAAGCTCAGTCTTGTCCCTCCCTCTCTCTCTCTCCAACCCCTAATTACAATAGTCTTGAATAAAATCTGTCTTGCCATCTTTAAGAAATGCCCAGTGAACAATTTTCTCTTTAACAGAACCATCCTCAGTAGCCGTCCTGACTTAATGTAGGATGTAAGAACAGATACCTCTACGATGTATGTTCAGGGTTTTTCCAAGTCTGTTTTCTGTTCACTATTGCCAAGTATATTCTGAATTTTCTCACCCTTTTTAGCTGTTTGTATTAAAGAGAAGACAAAGACTTGAAAAAAAAACCCAAAATGAAGAAAATATTACAAAGAAGCTGGGGGGCGGGGGGGCGGCAATTAGAATGCATGACAAAAATAGGCCCTGTATTAAAAGCTAGTGAGGAAGGGGAGAGCAAGGACGGGAGAAGAGAAAGGAAGGTTTTGCCAAGTCAGGCTTATGGACTAAATGTTATAGCTTTATAAATTCCCAAAAGTGCAAAAAAGACCTCAGTATATAATGCTTTTAAAAGTCACAGAAGGAAAAAGGAAATGAATTCAACTCACTTGCTTTTGGGGCTGCCTTTAAAAAAAAAAAGAGAGAGAGAGAGAGAGGCAGATAAATGCTGCTAACAGAGCTCTTTGCAATGTTTCAAAATGAATAAATAAAACCTTCCCTGCCAACTTTTTTTTTATTATTATGTCTGTCTCTGACTTTTTAAATGCTTTCCTTAAAAATGTTTTCATGTTTCCTTTTCCCTGAACGTTTTACAGTTCACCTTCTTAAATTTCACTGGAGACCTGCAAATCAAGTTGCATCTTGCTGATTTGATAGCTGCTTTTACACAGCCCAGCGGAAGGCAATGCCTTGGCATCACTCTTGCTGGGAAGAGAGTTTATTAGCAAGCACTCCTCTGCTTGGCTGGCAGGAGAACGTGCTAGGAAGGACAGGCTACACTAAGCCTGGCCCAGGGGCCAGCCAGCAGGTGTCTGGATCAGGCAGGTCAGGCCACTCAGCAGTGACCTTCAGTCTCATAGCAACAACAAAGGAAATCACCTCTTTCTCCAAGCATCATTAGAGGCCCTTGCTTCCCGCCCTGGTTGGGAGAGGGGAAGGGAAAGTGGGCAGAGGCAAGAGAAGAAAAATTCTTGTTTTGCAATCCCAGTAATTAGTCCTAGAGGATTTCTCCAACTGCTCCTCCTGGCAGGAAGGCCCAGGAAAAGGAAGTCACCAGGCTTGCTACACTGGCCACCGCAGAGCCAGCTCCCTACTTGAAATTCAAATGAGAGTGGCTCTGACCTTTCCCGTCACATATTTTATTTCAGAGACAGTTTACAAGGCCTCTCCTCCATGCAGGTCATGTTTTAGTTTAAACAGAAATACTCTCGTAGGTGTTAGATGCGAGTTAATGATTACACTGAAATCATGCTAATTAGGCTCTGTTGTTACACGCTGCCCTTTGGGGGCTGCTGCTGTTGTCACATAAAGTATTTTGTAGAAAAATAATTGGTCTGAGATCGCTTCCTCCCTAGCATACCCATCTCTCTCTCTCTTTTTTTTTTCCTAAATCATTATTGATCTTTCAGCCCTTGATCAGGAAGATCATTCACCTCCCAATCCCAGTGAAAGTTCTAGAAGGCATCAGGACTATCAACTGCATCCAGGAGAGGGGTATCTGTGTCCCAGCCTTTGCTAGTTCAGGCCTGCATGACTGTGTCAGAGGGGAAGTGAGAATGAGGTTTCTATTAGGACTCTTCCAAAACATCCTTAAACTTTTGTCTCATTCTTTTTCATTTGGGAGGAAGCCAGGGTGGGTGGGTGGAAGTACAGCTGACTTAGCAAGTTTTGTCATCCCCCTGGGGTGAACATGGTATGGGAAAAAATTAGATGGGAGTAGGTGGCACCGGTTTCTCAGTATCGTTTAGCATTTATAAACACACACCATGCCCTGTTCAATCTTGATACTGCTAGGATAGCTAAGATTGATACATGTTTCCTTGTCAACTTTTTGTTCCTTCTCATTTACCTGGAATAACTGACCCAGCTGCCTTATAGAAGCAGCACTTGGAGATTTAAAGGGATATACTTAACACTGGAAGAAGAAACAAAGTCGGAGGACACTAGAAGAGCTTCTGGGTCACAACCAATTGGATATGTGCTGGGGAATAGGCAACACTGATGAAGGTGAGATGGACCATCAAGTGGAGGAAAAAAATAGGTTTATCCCGGGACCTCTGACAGTTAACAGGTTGGCTGAAGAGTTAGGAGCAGAAGGGTCCTCAGATAAAAGAGGATATATTCAAACCGGGTAGGATATGGTAACATAACACTCAAAGTAGGCTGAGAGGATGCTTAAGATCCTTACCTATAACTGAGTTGGCTACCCTTTCAAAAGACTGGCTTTCAATCCTTAAAAAAAAAAAAAAATTATCTGAAACCAACATGTCCCAGCTATGTTAAATCCATATCCAGTGTCATCAGAAAACTAAGAAAAATTAAAAAGAAATGAAATTTTTTGCAGCAAAAAGCTCCTTCAGGCAGAGTGGCAAAAATGTACTCATTCTTAAAAAAAAAAAAGTAAAGAATCAAAAATTATAAAATCATTGCTACTGCTTACCTATCCTAAAAATTCAGTATCTCCAGGATTTGCTATATGGTCCAACACTCTCTGCTAGTCCAAGTGTGGACCATGGACCAGCAGTACTGGCTTCACCTGAGAGGGTGCCATAAATGCAGAGTCTCAGGCCCCATGCACTTCGGCAAAATCCCAGGTGATTCACACTAAATGTGAGATGCTGGCTTTTTCATATTGCTGCCTATGAGGATCCAGGATTTTCTTACTCCTCATATAAGTAAAGAACTCCCTGACTCAGAAAGTCACTTCCTCCGAAACCCACCTCCTGCATTTCTCTGCCCCAAGGGAGACACCAGCTCCAACTCAGTGTTCCTAAGATGCTAAAAAAGAATGAAACAGAAATGTTAATTGCATTTTTCAAGGGAAAAAAAAAGACAGTCATGAAAACTTCTCTTAAGAAATATGCTGTAGAGTTTTGCCTTTATTTTCTTCTTGGCTTTGGGGGGCGGGTATTCAGCAAGCCTTGAATCCCTTTAAAGAAAGTCACAGAATCAGCACACTGCATGAGAGACCTCATGGTCTTTTTATCTTCTCTTAAGAGCTAATGTGAGTCGTCAGTCCACAAAAATCCTTGCTTTTATGAATAAACATTCCGCCAGCAAGGCTAAGAATTCAATTAATGTTCTGTGCGAGTTATGAGAGGGCTAGTTTCTCACTGATTTGATTTGCTTGCACTTGTGAGGATAAGTTTTGGAGGTTTGCTTTTCTGATATGTTTTAAACAAAAATTTCTTCAGCCAGCATATATAGAATATACACATTTATATGTATGTAAGTATAGATAGGTAGATTAACAGGTAGGGAGATAGGCTGATAGAGAGATGGATAAAGACACCTGCCCTCTCTTCTAAACCATGAATCAAGTTTATTTCAAGACGCTCAAGACGCCTCCCATGAACTCTAGCTCCTCATGCCTGTCAAGGCCTCCAACTGCAAAGTATGTTGGTAACACCTTTGTCACTGCCTAAACAAGACATCAATAATTAAATTCCCATTTATAAAAAGAGGAAATTATTCATGCCATCAGCATTCCCCATCAATAACGGGAGGAAACCTAACTATCTCATTACCCCATCACACTGTGTGCAAACAGAACTGTCCGTTGTTGACAATAAATATTTGATAAGTGAGGAAACAGGAAGGATAAACCAAGGATGCAGAGAAGGCTGCTTGAGCTTTGCCAGCGATCTGGCCCCGGGGTGAGGGTTTGCTTCAGGGAGCCTTTCTCAGATTGGCTTCTAGATGAGCCACAAGCTGACCATAGCTGAGCGGAACGCGAGCCAACTGGCTGCTTTTGGACCATAGGGACTTTTTTATTCCTGTCTAATAATCAAATACAATAAACCACAATTCCGCTTTTTCCTCCTTTGCTTTTTCAATAAACTCCTAGAAACGTTCCTCAGTGAACATTTTCAAAGAAGCTTTTATATTTGAAATACTTTACTAAATCCCAGCATCCTGACTGGAGGTTCAGAAGGAAATGCGATGATTAATGAGGTCCATACAGTGATCAATGATCAGTCATCTCTGGACCCACTCGGCTTTTCCCACAGACCTGCTGGGGAGCCAGAGGGAAGCAGCTTTGCCTTTCCATGCTTCCATTTCTTCAACCCTAAACTGAGCCATCTGGAAGGTCCGCCTTCTCTTCCAGCTCTTAAAAATCAAGTTTCTTCTCATGGAAAGCCTTTCCTCCATAAAACAAAACACCAGCAGTATCCATCAAGGACTGGTTCCAAGAACCCTGCAGATGCCCAAACCCAAGGAGGCTCTGGTCCCTGATAGAAGACTAAGTGGTACAGAGTACCTTTCTCGGCCCCAGATTCCACATCCACAAATGCCAGGTAGGAAAGACCAAGTATACAGGAAAATCACGAATGATCAAAAAACAGAGCATGTCATTTTCAATTTGGTATTAATTTTTCTGATCTTGGAGAAATAATAACTCCAGTCCCTGTGTCTCTGTCACACAGCTATCATGCTCATTATTTTCGTTTGCACAGTTCATCTCTGCCTCCAACCCACCATTTATTCTTTACTCTCTGGGCCCTTCTAGTATCTCCGGGCACTGACCTCTGCAGACAGCATCATCCACATATATTCCCTGGTTTTCTGGCTTCCTATTACAATGGACCAATGGGAGGACGGCAGTAAGAATTCCGAAGGTGCTTAAGAGAGGCTGGAATGTTTCTTCATCACTCGCTCACTGTTTCTGCAACCCTTCTATGACAGCAACCATGTCTTCCTAACTGCAGGTCCCACTGGACAGCCCCTTGCCCACAGTTCCAGTTCTCAGTGGGCTCTGGAAGCCGATTTCCTCTGTTTCCCCCCTTTAGCCCTGGACATAGCGAGAGCTGCCCACTGCTTCTGGCCTCTGGTTTCTGTGGCCCTGCCCGTGACTAAGTAGCCCTTTCCATAAAGCCCCTATTGGAGTCATCTGAGTCCTGCGCCATCCTGTGCCAAAAATCTAAGCAACACACAGGGAAAGTATTAAGTAACCAGTTTAAAAGAATCTAGGTGCTGTACTAGTGTGCAAGGACTGCCATAACAATATACCACGGACTGGGTGGCCTATTTTCTCACAGTTCTGGCTAGAAGTCCAGATCAAGCTGCTAGTAGCAGGGGGAGGATTTCAAAGGAATACAGTTCAGCCCACAACAGGTTCTTTCAACCTAATTAAGCCACAAGTTTTTAAGTATGAAACCTGTCTGTGTTTCCAGGATATTCTCCAAGCAAGATCTCCCAAACTGAGACAAGAGAGAGATGGGCCCCAGGCTGAGCAACTGAAATCTGTTCCCTGTGGACAGATAACTACAAGATAAAAATTATGGCAGGAGCAAGGAGAAGCTACATCCTGCTTGGATAAAAGACAGAGACCATCTGTTTTTCATTCTTAAGATTGAGGAGACCTTCGTAACTACACACTTGAGGAAAGGTTCCTCAGGGGTCAGAGAAGGTAGGGGCACCAGGCAACAGTACATCCTGTCAACTTCCCAGAGACCCTGGTGGTAGAATCTTTCTCCCTTCTAGGCTAAAAGATGCTGCATGTACACACAGGGGAGGGCCCTGAGTCAAGCCAAATGTGGGCTCAAGGCCAGAGGGAACAAGATGATTGGCTAGAGGAAGTCCAGAAGGACTGCCCCCCTATTAGTGACTTAAAGGAACTCCAAAGCACCTGTCGCTCACTTCCTCTCTTGCTCTGTCTCTCTCTGCCCCCCACCCCCAAGTATCCTGCCTGTGCTTTCTCCATACCTACCTTCACTCTCTTCTCTCTCAGTAAACACTTGTTTGCTTTACTATCCTCAGTCTCTTTGCTGAATCCTCTCTCCAGAAGGGACAAGTAATGGTGACCTACATCAAGTGGTTAGGGTGCAGCATTCTCACCCCACAGCCACCCAAGAACAAAATCAGAATCCCAAATTATGACCAGCGCCACGCTCCCAAGAGGGCAAGCTGCATCAAGCATGAACTCCAACCACAGGTCCGTCACAGTGTGGTACTGGCTTTTCCCACCTCGATCAGAAGAAACTGTGATCAGAAAGGGCATCCAAAACTATGCCGTGGTGGGAAAGCCCAGCTGGGAAGCAGAAGATGGGCTTTCCACCCACCCCATCTTGACCATCACTCAGCATCTCAGATGCTCCATTTCTGCATTCATAAAGTAACAGTGGTATCAACTACCTCATGGGGTCATTAAAAGAACCAAAGGAGATAGTACATGCAAAGTCCTTCGCAAACTTAAAATATCGTTCTGTACAAAGAATAACATTGCCGAGTTCAATTGTATTAATTTCTGCTGTTCAAAGCATTAAGGGTTCAAAGACAAGAAACTCTTTGAAGGTAGGAAATCTTGTCATACACTCATTTTGTCTCTTCCGGGGCTTCTAGCTGGGCACACAGTTGATTGTCAATAATTATGACTTGAATTCAAGTTTCAGGAATGCAGTTTATCAAGTTGCTTTTCATTAAACAACCAAAAGATGAAACAAAAAAAACACCAGTTCTGAAAGATGAAATTAGAAATATCTATTAGAGTTTCCTTTGTGGCTTGGTGCCTTACAAACCCAACTAGTATCCACGAGGATGCGGTTTCTATCCCTGCCCTCATTCAGTGGGTTAAGGATCCAGCATTTCCATGAGCTCTGGTGTAGGTCACAGATTCGGCTTGGATCCTGCATTGCCATGGCCGTAGCTGTGGTGTAAGTTGGCAACTACAGCTCCAATTCAGCCCCTAGCCTGGGAACCTCTATATGCAGTGGGTGCAGACCTAAAAAGCAAAAAAAGAAAAAAATCTACTAGCTTGCCTATTAAGTCAAGTTCATGAGAATTTCACAACATTTTGGTCAATATCTCTTTGTAATTACGGCACATTGGTACATTTAGAATGCAGTAAAAAAAAAAAAAAAAAAAAACATTGATCAATATTCCTTTCAGGAGCCATTAGATGTGGTGTCTGGTTCTTGTCCAATGAAGACAGATCATCTTCCTAATTAGAGGGGGCCTTTAATGTGACTGAAATTTGTACCAAATAATAGCTCCATCTTCTAATCACCACATCATGGGTTCACCCTTACTCAGAAATTTTATTTTATGGTAAATTGAGCTTTGCATCATTTTTATATTAAGTGGCAGTGATGGCTGGAATCTTAATTCCTCTTCAAATGCCCAAATGCTAGAATGTTTTATAAGAAATACAGAGGAAATCTAACTTGAGATAAGTAGAATCGAATGATGAGAAGTGGAGATTACAAACTGGTACTTTTCACTCTAGGAGAAACACTTCTTGAGTCTTATGACCATCTCCTGATGTCCTTCCACAGTTGTCTTCATTTCAGTTCCCTGTCACCTCACCCAGAGCATTGTAATAAGTGCTCTTTCCTTGAGATAAGGCTGGTAGGTTTTCTCTAGTTTTGCGTAATATCACGACGAAATTAGTTGAAGTAGTACTGTGACGTATGTTTCACAGTTTACATTAACTGCTTTCCTATTTGGAACCCTTCCTATTTCATAACATTCTGGTATCATTATTACAAATCCACAGAGAAAGACAGACAGAATTACAGAGTGTTAAGTAGCCTCCAATGTCCTGCCACGTCAGATGTTATATACTACACCACCAGAATGAAGAGGAGTTAGGAAAAGCTAAGAGAGAGGGAGGGGTGGGTGGGAAAAAGCAGCTGTTTTGATGGAAAGCAACAAAAAAATTATTTCTCCTGCTCTTGGATAGGAGAATACAAGGATGGATGTGGGAGTGAACCCAACAGGATGTGAGCTCTCAAGTCAGGCCAGCTGGTTCCAAGGCTGGCTCCACTACTTGCTAGCTGTGTAAACTTAGGCCCATTTCCTAACCTCTTTGTGCCTCAATTGCCTCTCTTGTAAAAACAGGATAACATGAACACCTGCTTCATAGGGTTGTGGTGTGGATTCAGACAGCTAATGAGTTCATGTTGTGGCTCAGCACGTTAAGGACCAGACACTGTCTCTGTGAGGATACAGGTTTGATCCCTGGCCTGGCTCAGTGGGTTAAGGATCCGGCCTTGCTGCAAGCTGTAGCATAGTTCACAGATGTGGCTTGGATCCAACATTCCTGTGGTGTAGGCTGGTAGCTGCAGCTTCGATTCATCCCCTAGCCTGGGAACTTCCATATGCCACAGGTGTGGTGGTAAAAACACACGATTTTTTTTTTTTAAAGGCTAATTAATGTAAAGGACATAGGACTTGTCTAAGTAAGTATTGACTGTTATTTTTTAAATCACGTTTTCCTTAAGTCAGAATTTTGCCACTAGTTAAGATTTTTCTCAAGTGTGTCAATACCTGATGTAAACGAAGCATATTTGCCAGTCTCTTTGAAGGTAAGGGTAGTGATCGGGTCTGGCTCCTCCTGGCTCTCACATTCAGTGCTCAGATGAGGACATCTGATCCACCAACCCCTTAGGCTACCTATATTCTGGAACAAAAAGGAAGCTTAAGAGTGGTATTGTCCATTTCACACATTTGCTGTGGAAAAGACCAGCTCAGGTTATGCTCTGGTTGGATTTCTTATACAGGTCTACAAGTCGGGGCATGCAACTGGAGAAGGGTAACCCAAATGAGCACAGGCAGCCCCCTCCTTATTACATATGCAGCTCTGGCCACAACCACCCACTTCCTTTTCTGAATTGTTATTGCAGAATTCTAAAGAACAACCTTTTCCTGGTGAGAGAAAAGTGATCTAGAAAAACAAAACACAAGATTTTTGAAGACCAGAACCAAACCTTAACTTTTTCCTATTTCTCCCAGAAAACTTAACTCTAGGCCTCACACAGAGTAGGTCTTGGAAAAATAGTGATTGAAAATGCCGACTTAGCTTGATTGGCAACAACACATCTACCTTCATCCCCTCCTCACCATCAGCAGGATTTGACATAAGGGCGAATGGAAAAGATCATTAAAAAATAAATAACTCAGAATAAAAATCTCAAATTCCTTGTTTCATAATGTTCATCATATTCCTTATTAAATGTAAAGGTTAATATAAAAAAATCTATCTGTCTTGGTTTTGCTGAGAGGTCACTGCATCCACACACTTGAGATTCCTCAAAAGTCTTTCCGCCCACATGCAACAACAGCTGCCCACTAGCACACACAAAATTACTTTGTCAAGTCAAAAGGCTTTTTTCTTTACTTCAAATTAAATGCAAACTTTGGATGGCTGCCAAATCCTATTTATCAATGTTACAAACAATATTTACCTATTGCTTCATTTCCCTAAACTGTTTTCCATCCTTAGGACATGTTGTTTGCATCTTAATTTAGCACTAATTTCTCTGTGCTGAAAACTTCTCCCGTGTGTTTTACCTTACTCCTGCTTCTGACAAAAGTAAACACTGACTAGGACAGCTCTGGCAACCTGCTAATACAATGGATTAGCGCATTCTGCCTTCAGCAAAGTCTTTCTTTCCCCCCTTTAGGGATTACGTAGCTATCAGATGTAATTTTGATTCTTGCTACTTTAGCAGTCATGCATGGGACTTCAGGCATGTGAGACAGAAATTGCTCTCTGACAACGTGTTGGAACATGTCCCAGCCAAAGACACACACACACAGAATTGCCTCTAAGATGAGGAATGCTGAAAAGGAAGGGGACTGAGGGAGAGAATCAACTTGGCGTTTATGCCTGAACTGGGATGTGATTAATATTCTGCCCAGCACTGCCTGAGTTTCTGTTTCCATATTTACTGCAACTAAGGAAGCATCGGGGACAAGTGGAGACAATGTGATCTTCAAGTCAAATTAACTTTTCCCTCACACAGACAATAAACGTGTTTTACTCAAGAGCCCACCTTAAAGTGGCCCCAGATTAAGCTCAGGGCAGACCTTGTGAGTCACACTGAAGAGATGGTAAATAGGTCCTCCTGGCTTGGATGGGAGAGGGAGCAGGTAAGACATAGGACCTTGGTTGTTTCTTCCTCTAATAGAAACTGTATGACAATGCCAGACATATCCTCTGGGGGTCCTGACTTTGTCTTACTCACCAGCTCAATGGGCTCAGTGCCCTCTATTTGGTCAATCCCTGGATCTTTCACCACAGTGCTGAGCAGGCTGCAGAACCCTCTGTAGAGCTCACCCAAAGTCCCCATCCTCACAAGGCTAGGTGGTGGGGGCCCAACCATTTCTATTCCTAATAAGCTTTATATCAGTCCAACACTGATGTAGTTCATCTCACATATGGGAAAACTAGCAACAGCCAACAGCTTGTCCCCAGCCACATAGCTAATGTTGATTAGATAACAGCTGGCCCTGACTCCAGATTCTGGCCTCTTCATCTGCTGCTTGCAGTAATGGGCCTCTACTTCTGACAGCATCCATGGTCCATGCCTTGGCTCAACTTTTGAGGTCCTTCTTAATACAGTAATTGCAACCCAGTTCTCTCCAGTCCCATGCCCCCATTTCCCCGGGCACCCTTGACTTCAGGTGAGCAGCCTTCCTTGCTTTGTGCCCCTCTGGTGTTATCATTATCACATAAAACACCCTATGCTTCCATCCCCATAAATTACCCCACCCATCCTTGAACTTTCTGCTCAACCTCCACTTCTTCCTCCAAGCCGTCTATGATTTCTCCACACTCCAAACTCATCTCTCTTCTCTCTGCTGTAACCACACTTTAGTCCTATTGCACAGTGTGACTGCTAACTTCACATTTTTACATAGTGTCTGTGATGATTAAATTTATGTGTCAACTTCACTGGGACACAGGATACCCAGATAGCTCGTTAAACATTACTTCTGGATGTGTCTGGGAGGATGTTTCCAGAGGAGACAAACTCAGTGAGTACATGGTTTTCTCTCCCCATCGTGGGTAGCTGTTTCCAATCACTTAAAGGCCTCAACAGAAGGAAAAGGCAGGGTCGCGGCCGCGCTGCCTGCAGCAGCAGCAGCAGCAGCTGCTCCTCCACAGCGGCCACCCCCCGCAGGTCCCTCTCTGGCTGCGGGAGAGACAGAGGTAGAGGGAGGACACAGCGCAGCACCGCCCGCATGGGAGACCTTCTCCTTGACCTGCCGGCTCTTCACCCTCTGGGAGGAACATGGTGGTCCTTCCACGTTGAGTTCTTCTTGAAGATGGCAGATGATCTTGGAGATGAGTGGTGGGAGAACCAGCCAGCAGGAGCAGCCAGCAGCCCAGCATTCTCAGATTGGATTAAGATGGAAAAATAGAAGGGCTGGAGCTCAACTTCTCTCCCAAAACAACAAAACCACAACCAAATGCCCAGCAACCTTCAACCAAATGGACTGTAAACTTTCAAAAAGCTACTCTATTCGAGAAGACAAAGAGGAGACCACATCAAGGGGTAGGAAGGGTGATTATGCGATAGAAGCAACCCCATACCTCCCGGGTGGGAAGCCCTACAGAGTGGAAAGTAACTGTATCACAGAGACTCATCTAAAGGACTGAGTTCTGAGCTCCACATCATATCCCCACGCCTGGGGATCTGGCACAGGGAGAAAGAGCCCCCAGAGCATCTAGCATTGAAGGCCAGTGGGGCTTGTGTGCAGGAGCTCCACAGGACTGGGGGAAAAGGAGATCCCATTCTTGAAAGACTCACACAGAATTTCAAGTGTACTGGGTCCCAGGGCAAGCAAAGTCTCCATAGGAATCTGGGCCAAACCTGACTGCAATTCTTGGAGGATCTCCTGGGAAAAACAGGGGTGACTGTGGCTTGCTGTGGGGGAAGGGCACTGGAGGTGAAGCTCTCAGGAATATTCATCAACCTACATTTCTCTGGAGGTGGCCATTTTTGGGAAAATCTGGTCCCTCCCATCAGCGCTGAGAAGCCCCAGGAGAAAAAATAATCCAGGTGGGATCACAGTCCCACCCATCAGTAAACAGGCTGCCTAAAGACCCCTCAGGCACACAGCCTCTAATCTCATGCAGAGTCAAAGCCCCACCCATCAGAGGGAGAGGAAAAAACCCCACCTACCAGTGGGCAGGCACCAGTCACTCCCATCAGGAAGCCTACAGCAAGCCCCACCACCACCATCACCACCGCTGCCATACCAACTTTAGCCACAGGGGAGGCAAACACCAGAACTAAGAGAGACTACATTCTATTGACTGAGAAAAGGTCACCATACCAAAAACCTATAAAAATGAAAAGACAGATAACTCTAACTCAGATAAGGGAGAAAGAAAAAATCCCAGAAAAACAGCTCAGTGATGAGGAGATTACCAGCCTCGCAGAAAGAGACTTTAGACTGTTGATGCTGAAGATGATGCAAGACACTGGAAATAAACTGGAGGCAAAGATTGATAATTTAAAGGAAACACTGAGCAAAGAAATAACAAGATGTAAAAAATAAACAGGAAGAGATGCAAAATACAATAACTGAAATAAAAAATTCATTAGAAGCAGCCAACAGTAGAATACAGGAGGCAGAAGAACGAATCAGCGAGGCAGAGAACAAATTAGTGGACATCACTAACGTGGAAGAGAAAAGAGATAAAAGATTGAAAGGAAATGAGCAGCATCTTAGAGAACTCTGGGATGTTAAATGCACCAACATCCGTATTACAGGGGGGCCAGAGGGAAAAGGGAGAGAAGGGGAAAGAAAAAATATTTGAAGAGATAATAGCTGAAAACTTCCCTAATATGGGAAAGGAACCACTCAGTCAAATCCAGGAAGCGCAACGAGTACCATATAAAATAAACCCAAGGAGGAACACCCCGAGACACATATTAATCAAAATGACCAAAATTAAAGACAAAGAGAAAACACTGAAAGCAGCTAGGAAAAAGAAACAAATGAACCCCAACACGGTTGTCAGCAGATTTTTCAGCTGAAACTCTGCAGGCCAGAAGGAGTGGCATGATATACTTAATGGGATGAAAGGAAAAAACTTCCAACCAAGATTACTTTATCCAGCAAGGCTCTCATTCAGATTTGAAGGAGAGATAAAAGCCTTTACAGATAAGCAAAAGCTAAGAGATTTCTGCAATACTAAACCAACTATACAACAAATACTAAAGCAAATTCTCTAGGCAGAAAAGAAAAGGCCACAACCAGAAACAAAAACACCACAAATGAAAAGACTCACCAGTAAAGACATATATACAGTAAAGATAAATCATCCGTGCAAATCAGAGATCATGAGAAGAGGGCAAAAATGCAGGACACTGGAGATACACTTGCAATTAAGAAACCAACAGCTTAAAACAATCTCATTTATATACAGACTTCTATATCAAAATTTCAGGGTAACTGCAAACCAAAAATCTACAATTGATACACAAACAAATAAGAAAAATCAACTCAAATACAACATTAAAGATAGTCATCTTGTGAGAGGAGACAACAAGAGAAGAAGGGAAGAAAAAAGAGCAACAAAAACCCCAGTTAATAAAAGGGCAATAAGAACATACATATCAATAATTACCGTAAATGTTGATGGACTGAATGCCCCAACCAAAAGACATAGACTACTGAATGGATGCAAAAACAAGACCCATATATATGCTGTCTTCAAGAGACCAACTTCACTTCTAGGGACACACACAAATTGAAAGTGAGAGGATGGAAGAAAATATATCATGCAAATGGGAATCCAAAGAAAGCCAGAGTAGCAATACTCCTATCAGACAAAATAGACTTTAAAATGAAGAACATTTTAAGAGACAAGGAAGGGCACTACATAACGATCAAAGGATCAATCCAAAAAGAAGATATAATCATTTTAAATATCTATGCTCCCAACATAAGATCACCACAATATATAAGGCAACTGCTAACAACCTTAAAAGGAGAAATCAAAAATAACACAATCATAGTGGGGGACTACGACACCCCACTTACAGCAATGGATAGATCATCCAGACAGAAAATCAATAAGGAAACACAGGCCCTGAACGAAGCATTAGATCAGATGGACTTAATATTTATAGTACATTCCAAAAGCAATAGAATACACATTCTTCTCAACTGCACACAGAACATTCTCTAAGATTGATCACATCCTGGGCTACAAATCAAACCTTAGTAACTTTAAGAAAACTGAAATCATATCAAGCATCTTTTCTGACCACAATGCTATATGACTGGAAATCAACAAGAAGAAAAAAAAGGCAAAAAATACAAGCATGTGGAGACTAAACAACATGCTACTGAACAACCAATGGATCACTGAAGAAATCAAAGAGGAAATTAAAAAATACCTAGAAGCAAATGACAACAAAGGTATGACACCCCAAAACCTCTGGAATACAGTAAAAGCAGTTCTAAGAGGAAAGTTTATAGCAATACAAGCCTACCTCAGGAAACAAGAAAAAGCTCAAATAAACAAACTAACTTTACATCTAGAGCAGCTAGAGAGGGAAGAACAGACAAGACAAAGTTAGCAGAAGAAAAGAAATCATAAAGATCAGAGCAGAAATCCATGAAATAGAAATGAAGAAAACCATAGAAAAGATCAATGAAACTAAAAGCTGGCTCTTTGAAAAGAGTAACAAAATTGATAAACCCTTAGCCAGACTTATCAAGAAAAAAAAGAGAAAGGACACAAATCAATAAAATTTGAAATGAAAAAGAAGAAGTCACAACAGACATCAAAGAAATACAAAGGATCACAAGAGACTACTATATGCAACTATATAGCAATAAAATGGAAAACCTAGAAGAAATGGACAAATTCTTAGAAAAGTACAATCTTCCAAGACTAAGCCAAGATGAAATAGAAAATATGAATAGACCAATCACAAGTACTGAAATTGAAACTGTGATTAAAAAACTTCCAACAAACAAAAGTCCAGGACCAGATCGTTTCACAGCTGAATTCTATCAAACATTTAGAGAAGAGCTAATGCCTATTCTTCTGAAACTCTTCCAAAAAATTGCAGAGGAAGGGACAAACCCAAACTCATTCTATGAGGCAACCATCACCCTGATACCAAAACCAGACAAAGATACCACAAAGAAAGAAAATTACAGGCCAATCTCACTGATGAACATAGATGCAAAAATCCTCAACAAAATACTAGCCAACCAAATCCAACAATACATTAAAAGGACTGTACATCACAATCAACTGGGATTTATCCCAGTGATGCAAGGATTCTTCAATATCCTCAAGTCAATCAGTGTGATACACCACATTAACAAACTGAAGAATAAATACCATATGATCCTCTCCATAGATGTAGAAAAAGCCTGTGACAAAATCCAACACCTATTTCTGATAAAAAAAACCCTTCAGAAAATGGGCATATAGGGAACCTACCTCAACATAATAAAGGCCATCTATGACAAACCCAGAGCTCACATCATTCTCAATGGTGAAAAGCTGAAAGAATTCCTGCTGAGATCAGGATCAGGGCAGGGATGTCCACTCTTGCCACTACTATTCAACATAGTTTTGGAAGTTCTAGCCACAGCAATCAGAGAAGAAAAAGAAATAAAAGGAATCCAAACTGGAAATGAAGAAGTAAAACTATCACTATTTGCAGATGACATGATACTATACCTAGAGAATCCTAAAGACTCTACCTGAAAACTGATAGAGCTCATCCATGAATTTGGCAAAGTCACAGGATACAAAATTAATACACAGAAATCAACTGCATTTCCAGACACTAACAATGAAAGATCAGAAAGAGAAATTAGGGAAGTGATCCCATTTACCATCGCTTCAAAAAGAATCAAATACTTAGGAATAAACCTACCTAAAGAGACAAAAGACCTGTATTCTGAAAACTATAAAACGCTGATGAAAGAAATCAAGGATGACATGAACAGTTGGATAGACATACCATGTTCTTGGATTGGAAGAGTCAATATTATCAAAGTGACTATACTACCCAAGGCAATCTACACATTCAATGCAATCCCTATCAAATTACCAAGGATATTTTTCAAAGAACTAGAGCAAAATATTTTAAAGTCTGTTTGGAAGCACAAAAGACCCAGAATAGCCAAAGACATCCTGAAAAAGAAAAATGGAGCTGGAGGAATCAGGCTCCCTGACTTCAGACTCTACTACAAAGCTACAGTCATCAAAACCGTATGGTACTGGCACAAAGACAGAAATATAGATCAGTGGAACAGAATAGAAGCCCAGAATTAAACCCGCGCATCTATAGTCAACTAATCTGTGACAAAGGAGGCAAGAATATACATTGGACAAAAGACAGCCTCTTCAACAAGTGGTGCTGGGAAAACTGGACAGCCACATGTAAAAAAATGAAGCTAGAACACTTCCTAACACCATGCACAAAAATAAACTCAAAATGGATTAAAGATCTAGATATAAGACCAGATACTATAAAACTCTTAGAGGAAAACATAGGCCAGACACTCTCAGACATAATTGATAGCAACATCTTCTCAGATCCATCTGTCAGAGTAATGACAAGAAAAATAAACAAATGGAATTTAATGAAACTTCAAAGTTTCTGCACAGCAAAGGAAACCCTAAACAAAATGAAAAGACAACCCACAGAACGGGAGAAAATATTCGCAAATCAATCTACTGACAAGGGATTAATCTCCAAAATTTACAAACACCTCCTATAGTTCAATACCAAAGAAACAAACAACCCCATCAAAAAATGGACAGAAGATCTAAACAAACAATTCTCCAAAGAAGACATGCAGATGGCCAAAAAAACACACCAAAAGATGTTCAACATCACTCATTAGAGAAAAGCAAATCAAAACCACTATGAGTTACCACCTTATGCCAGTCAGAATGGCCACCATCCCAAAGTCTACAAACATTAAGTGCTGGACAGGGTGTGGAGAAAAAGGATCCCTATTACACTCTTGGTGGGAATGCAAATTGGTGCAACCACTGTGGAAAACATTATGGAGATTCCTCAGAAAACTCAAAATAGAATTACCATTTTATCCAGCAATCCCACTCTTGGGCATCTATCCAGCAGAAACCATGACTCAAAAAGACTCAAGTACTCAGTGTTCATTGTAGCACTCTATACAATAGCCAAGTCATGGAAACAATATAAATGTCCATCAACAGAGGAGTGGATAGTGAAGATGTGGTACATATACACAATGGAATATTACTCAGCCGTTAAAAGGAATGAAATACCAACACTTACAGCAACATGGATGGACCTAGAAATTATCATGTGAAGTGAAACCAGTCAGACAATTAGACAGCAACATCCAATGCTACTGCTTATGTGTCCTTTTAAAAAAGGACACAATGAACTTCTTTGCAGAACAGCTAATGACTTGCAGACTTTAGAAAACCTATGGTTTTCAAAATGAGACAAGCTAGGGGGTGGGGGGGTGCACTGAGGGTTTGGGATGGAAATGCTATAAAATTGAGTTGTGATGATTTTTGTACATCTATAATGGTAATAAAATTCATTCAAAAAAAGGAAGGAAAAGGAAAAGGCAGGGGACAGTTGAATTTATGCTCTGCCTGACTGAATGAGCTGGAACTCTGATCTTCTGCCCTCAGCAGTAGGGGTCCTCAAAGCCCTCAGATTCAGACTAAAATCTACATCACTGGCTCGCTGGCTCTTAGGCATTCAAACTATAGTGCTGCCTTTCCTGAGTCTTCAGCCTGGAGACAAGAGATGGGGGGACATCTCAGCTTCCATAATGATGGAGCCAATTCCCCACAGTAAATCCCCTTCTAGATGTGTGTGTACTTATGTTCTAGATAGATACACAAACTAGATAGATATTATATATACATATGTGTACATATATATACACCTGACTAATGCACTTCATTTTCTTTCTATATTCATATTATTTCTCTTAATTTTTTCTCCAAATATACTTGATGTTGAGCTTCCCAAAGTTAGGACAAATCCTTTATGTTCTTTCAGCACATAAACCGATATTGAACATATAGCTGGAAATCAATAGTTATTTCCTTTTCACTTGTTATTATTCTGTTTTCATTACATTACCAATTGATATATGCTTGCACTGTTTCTAAGATACAATCTCCTTAAAAAAAAACTTTTTAATTAGCTTGAAAATCATCGGCTGTGGGTGATACAGGCCAACGTTAATAAAGTACTGACCTTACTATATATATATATATTTTTTTTTTACCCTCCAGAATTATTTTTTAATTGGTCATTATTTCAAAATTAGGGCATTTTGCATAAAATCTGAACTCCAAAGTTGGAAAACCTTAAAAAACAAGTCTAAAGCTTACATTCCTGCAGGTCAGAAACTGTCTTGCAATAAATAAAACCAGCTGCCTTCTTCAGACAGAGTTTGTGGGGTCCAATCCATTATTGTGACCACCCTTCCTATGGTGTCCCCAACAATGCGGGCGAGTGTCAATAGTCACTTATCATCATTCTAGACTCTTGTTTTACATCTATTTTTTTTTCCTTTGTATGGCCACACCTGTAGCATATGGAAGTTCCCAAGCTAGGGGTCAAATCAGAGCTGCAGCTTCCAGCCTATGCCACAGCCACAGCCACAGTAGTTTCAGATTTGAGCTACATCTGTGACCTACACCACAGCTCATGGCAATGCAGGGTCCTTAACCCACTGAGCGAGGCCAGGGATAGAACCCACATTCTCATGGACACTATGTCAGTTCTTAACCAGCTGAGCCACAACAGGAACTCATGCTATTTTACATCTAATAAAGAAATGACAGCTGGGACTCTCGATCTATCAAAGGAGAGAAATTAAAAGATTAAAAGTCTAAAAAGTCTAATTGTTTCAAAAAATGTAACATATATACACACATATATTATATATATATATATATATAATATATATATATACACACATATCTTTGAAAAAGCAAGGAATATGCACATTTGACATGCAAAGAAGGCATGTCCCTGTCTTTCCTTACACCCCACTCTCCTCATTCACTCACATTGAGTCTCATGTGTGCTCACAGCAGGGATCCCTGATACAGGCCCTAAATGTTTGACCTAACTATAGGTTATCAGTCAGGTAGGCTAAGTTACATTGCAGAAAGGAAAAGGCCAGTAACAACAAATGTTATTTTGTGGTCATCCTAGATGTCGATCTAGGGTCAGCTGAGGACTCCGCTCCAGGTTCCTCAGCTCTGATTGATAGAGCAGCGACCATCTTAACTACACCCGTCACAATGATTAACAGAAGAAGAGCCCTAAGGACATCTTCCATTGGAAACTAAATGCTCCAGTGTGCCAAATGTCTCATATCACTTCTACCCACAACTCATCAGTGAAAATTAGTTATGTCCCCCCAACTCAACCACCAGGAAACACCAGCCTATCTTGTGCCTGAGGGCAAAGAGCTAAATAACTGATGAACAGCACTGATGACCACCCTCATGAAGCCAGCAGCATCTGACCTTAAGAATGCTAAACCAGCCTTGGAGCATGTGAAACAGGTGGTGGCAGTCACTTTGTTGATGCGCTTCCTGGATCCTCACCTGGATGGCCAGGATCCAACAGAGCTTCTAGTCAAAGCCATTGCACAAAGAAGAGCTCCACTTTGTTGCTTATATATGAGGACTGCTAGAGAAGTATAAGAGAACTGAATAGTTCTTCAAAACCGTGGCTAATCCTGAGTGTCTGCATACCTTAGCCATCATTGGTGCATCAGTAAGAAGGATGCTCTCGCCTAATTTAAGCCACCCTGTTTTACCTGGAGCAATGGCAAGACCACCAAGCCATTGGAGGAAAAACTTTATCAACAGGGATGGAATCTGTTCATAAAGGAAGCAAAATGAGAGGAGATTCATAAGCTCCTTGTGCAAAAACCATGTCTAATTCAACATATTGTGTGGCACCTTGCATATTATTGCTTTAAACTGTTAAACAACTTTAGTAATATCCTTGAACCTGATTTTCTTCCAACAGGCACATCATAAAAGCCATCTTCAAAAGTGATGCTAGAAAAACTACACTTACCGCCTAGTGTTATTTCTGACAAGTATCAGTACACTACTTGTATAAAAGTACTCATTTAATTTGCCTTTTCAATATCACAATGGAAAAAATCATAGGCAAAAAATAACACATCTTTGAAGCCTGTAATAAGGCTTGACCATTCGGAGTATCTATGTGAACATCTCTGCATCCATATTCAGAAATAAGAAAACTCTCCAGAACATCCTCAGCACAACTTAACTTGGGTTCTCTTTATTCACAGTGTTGAAAACATCCACACACTCCTTTTATTATACGTGTTGACATTTCTCCCAGAGTCTCCTTGTGTGGGGCAGAAAACACTTTAATCAGAACTCAATTTATCATAGAAAATAATGAATGCTTTAAAAAAGCACAGATAAAGATAGCTTTACAAATAAGCCAGGATTTTCATAAATTGCTACCTGCTGAAAGCACACAGTGAGGGCCCTGTCATAAAATCACAGTGAGATAATAACAGCTTTATTTAATAAAACCCGGTGACCAACTAAACACATGTATTAAGAATTATGCAATAAGAATGCCTTTTTGTGTATTTCTTGCTAGCCACTATGTCAGAAATCGAGAAGGTATTTCTAGTAAGCCCAGCTAGAAGATTCACAACCAACAGCAGGCTACCTTGATGGCTACATTAAATAGTCCAATTTGGCTGTTTGGTCACTCTCAGTGTATGGCTCATGTAGCCAAGACATCTGATGTTTCCAAAGACTGGTTCATAAAAAACATCATTGGCACAAAAGCCAAGAAAATGGCTCTCTGTGACATCTTTTAAAAGTGGAATCCTAATGCATGTCTTAATAAGACCTAACAAATAAAAATAGGACAAAATGTGGATGGGTACTTCAGGACCACTTCTAACACCGTGAGAAGACATTTTTCAAAATCACATAACACACAACAGCAACCACAACAGATGAAATCCCAGAACACAAAGAATATCCTGGGATTGCCCTAAGATTGCAAAGGACTTGATATTCCATTCAGATAATCCCATTCCACCATCAGACAGCTACACCTGGCTTCTCAGAAAGCTTCAGCCTGTGACATCCCAAACCAGTGAAACAGTCCCCAAAGATTCCAGAGGATGATGCAGACAGAGAGGTTTTTAAGTTCAATGATTTGGAACCATGGTGACATGCAGGGCCCCACAAGTAAGCCTAGTGGGAGAAAGTGGGGAAGAAAGGGAGGCTGTGAGGCACCGGAGTGTCCCCTGGCACAAAAAGTTGATGCCCAATTAGATTTAGAAAAAGTGACAAAGAGTTGATGCCCAATTAGGTTTAGAAAAAGCTCTTCTCTGTAAACCTCAATTACCTGTGATGCCTTATGACATTCAGCATTTACAAAGTATAATTACACAATAGTGTCTGACATTTAACGTCTATGGATAATTTAAAAGACTTCTACTTCAAAAAGGCTGCTCATGAGCAACAGTAATCACTTCAATTAGCTTGGCACCATTACAATGTAACAAGACCATTTGACTGCCTATTAGAACCAGCCAAGCTCTTCAAGTGTGTTAATTTAGCAGTCATTGCTAATTCCTGGGCTTTGCTGTATTTGCATAGGAAAACACAGACCTTTAAGCAAGAGGGGAAGTTTCATTCCCGAACTGGCTTCCTATTCTTAGAGGGGCTTTTTATATTTTCACATAAAAAATTAGGAACATATTCAATACGTGGGCATCTCTAAATAGTACTGGGTAAGATGAGACTCCTACCAAACTTAAGCAAAACGTTAGTTCTCCAAGCTTCATAGTATATGTGTACACATATAATTACATAATAAACATATAAAACATATATCATAGCCAACATGCAGCGTATATTGGAATATTATGTTATAATACCTAATATACTCATAATACCTATTATGTATAATATCCAATATATATTAGATACACTGCAATGTATGTAAAGTCAACTAGACAAAAGTGAAGCTGGAAGAAAGACGACTTTTAACCTGTAAAAAAATCTTCAGTGGAAAGCCAATCTGCTAGAACTGGAGTTATCAATGTACAGTCTGCTTTATAACTTGATTGTTATTTGTTATTGTTAGGCTTATTACTGAGTGCCTTGCATAAACAAATTGGGTTTTTTAAAAAGCATATTCTTATACATAGAATTTACCTCTTACCACAAAGAATCTCTCTTTTAGAGAAGAGGGAACTTACCCTCTGTGGTTCACTGTGCCAAGTCACACAAATACACACACACCTGGAGATAACAACACAAGCCTTACAACTTAAACTTCAATAAAAATGTATTTAATACGTTTCTTGGCCTAACACTGTTCGGTACCAGAAGCTGGTGAGCAGAAAATCTCATAACTACTGAAACTGTCTGGACTCCTGGTCAAGAGCTCTTTTGCCAGGATGCAATTTTCTTTTCTAACCGGGGTTCTCCTGATTCCAGTCTCCCTGAGGTCTGACCCTACCTATCACTTCTTAGCTATTTAGGAAGGAATATCATATTCCTGATGCATAATTTTTTTATGTTGGAAACAGCTTCAAAGATTCCTCTATTTTGAAATGAAGCATAATTCACATATTGCATATTCTATAAAATTAAATTTCATAAGGTATAAAATTCTATGGTTACTATATTCACAAAGCTATGCAACCACCACCATCTAAATTACAGAATTTTTTTAACGTAGCAAAGAAATCCCATACCAATTAGTAGTCACTAACACTCCCCGTCCCCTACAGCCTGACAATCACTAATCTACTTCATATCTCTATGGATTTACCTATTCTGGGCATTTCAAATAATGCAGTCATGTAATTGGTGCCCTTTTTTGTTTGGCTTCTTTCACTTAACATCAGGTTTTCAGAGTCCATCCACATTGTACCATGTGTAAGTACATCAATCATTTTAATGACTGTGTCTATGTTATGGCTATACCACATTTTGTTTACCCATTCATCATTTGATGGAAACTTGGGTTGTATCCACTTTTTGGCTGTTTTTGACAAAACCATTAATATTTGTTTATAAGTTTTTTTGTGGGTGTGTGTTTTCTTTTCTATTGGATATTACCACAGAGTAGAATTGCTGGGTCATATAGTAAATCTATTTTTAATCATTTAAGGAACTGCCAAACTGTCAAAGTGGTTTCACCATTTCATACTCCCACCAGTAATGCATAAGAGTTCCAAATTCTCCACATCTTTTCCCATATCCTAGTGGGTATGAAATGGTACCTTATAGTGACACAAGATGTCTTTCCACTTACTGATGTTTTCTTCCATTTCTTCCAACAACACTTTGTAGTTTTCAGAGCACAAGGGCCATGACTTCTCCACTCAGCCAGACAATTGGCAACTCTGCCTTAGCCTTCACTTCCTGCTTGCACAGAGCCTTGTCAAAGTCAGCCAAAGTGAGAGTTGAGGGCCTTCTTAGGTCTTCACTGTACCAGTGCAGAGCTCTCAGCATGCACACAGCCTACACTTGCATGTGGCTTTATGGATTCCCAAGAATATGTCAGAGTTTTCCAAAGCCCTGATGGACACCTCATTCCTCAACCTTTCCTTTTAGCCATTTGGTTATCCCTATTATCTATCTCCACTTCAGGCAGCCTTCAAACTGACCTCTAGATAGTTTTGACAAATACCCTTGGAAAATGAATTTTATTGCTAAATGAGCTCTGAGTCATAACACATAAATGTAGCCTTGCAAGAGGGGTGCTCCAGGGAGTCATCAAAAAACAATTCTCTAGGAACGAGACTTTGAAAGAACTCCAACTGACTCTGTGCCCTCTGGTGGCTCCCGAGACACATGTTTTCACCGTGATTGTGGGCTGCTGGCTTTAAACACTTCAACAGAGCTCAAGTGGGAATGGGAATGAGGCAAGTTAAATGCCACAAGGATGACTATTCTTGCTGAGATTCAGCCAATTTCTTGACTAAATGCTCTTCAAATTGCTGCAAGCTTTTGGTTAATTCCCAAAATTTTGAAAAGTTGATTCTGCTGATTTCTTTCCAGTTTTCTCATGGAAAAACGACAGAAGAGGATTTGGGGAGATCTTTATTCTATCATTTTCACTGAAGTCATTCCAAACATTCTCCGTTTTTAACAAAAATCAAAATTCTTCAATTTGATTCACTCTTTCCCCAAATTATATTCTAATCAAACTTACTTTCTCCTCCTCATCCTCCTGCAATTACACAAACTCTCCACTCCAAGTTGATTTCCTTCCTGTTGCCTGAATATGTGATGATCATTCCTGCCTGAAGCTTTTTTTCTATGCTCTCCTCACTGGCCCCGTCCTTTCCCCTCCCCTCTGGCCATCAAAATCTATAAAATTGACTTGTGATGATTTATGTACACCTATAATTGAAATAAAAGCCATTAAGAAAAAAAAAAATCCCATCCATTCACTGAGCCCTCCTCATGTCCACCCTCAGTTTCCCTGAGCAATCCAAACCATACAGGTCTCCTCCTCCACTCTTCTGATGCAACTTAGGTTTATACATTCATCATGGTAACTGATGACTTTGTCATCTGGTACACAGCTCTTTTTTTATGAATCATATAGTGTCTAAGAAACAAGACTTTAAGCTACTTGAAAATGAATCCATCTTATAACTCCATACTAAAATTATGGTTACTCCACGGCAGACATTCAATAGAACTTAAGTGAACTGAATCAGACAGAAGTAGACTGGGTTCCTTGCAAACTGGTTTACAACTACCATCGCACCTTCTCTCTTCTACCTGCACTTTCTTAAAAGCAGTTTTTCTTCCAGATACAAATTAAACGCATTGGCATTCCTTCTCTGTAACAGAAGGGGAGACTTTTAAGGAGCAGAATTTCTCAAACTGGCTCTTTTCTATGATGAACTTCAGAAAACAGTAACGTTAGACAAAAACTCAAAAAAATGTATGAATAAAGGTAGTTCCCATCGTAGTTCAGCGGAAACGAATCTGACTAGCACCCATGAGGATGCAGGTTCAATCCCTGGACTCACTCAGTGGGTTAAAGATCTGCCATAGCCATGAGCTGTAGTATAGGTCACAGATGCAGCTCACATCTGGTGTTGCTGTGACTGTGGTATAGGCCAGTGGCTACAGCTCCGATTTGACCCCTTGTCTGGGAACTTCCATATGAAGCAGGTACAACCCTAAAAAGACCAAAAAAAAAAAAAAAATATATATATATATATGAATCCATCTCATCAGAGTTCCCTTCGTGGCTTAGCAGTTAATGAACTCAACCAGGATTCATGACGATGTGGGTTCAATCCCTGGCCTCACTCAAGGGGTTAAGGATCCAGCATTGCCATGAGCTATGGCATAGGTCACAGATGCAGCTCAGATCCTGTGCTGCTGTGGCTGTGGCATAGGAACTCTAGCCTGGGAACTTACATATGCTGCAAGCGCAGTCTTTAAAAAAAAAGAAAAAGAAAAGGAGTGAATCCATTTCAATTTTCCAATTGAGATGATTTCCAGATAAACCTGACAAATGTACAAGCATTTTTCTTTAGGTTGATTTTACCAATCTGGCATATGCTTTGTTTAATCTAGTTGATATTTTTTTCTTAATTTGATCACATTTGTCCATGGGTTTACTAAGACACAGTAAATTCAAACCAGTTCGCTTACTTATCCATTCCACAAGAAGTGTGTGTGTGTGTGTGTGTGTGTGTGTGTGTGTGTGTGCGCGCTTAATGCTCTATGGAGCACCTAGTAGATGGCAGTTAAAGAAATAATGAATGATCATTATCAATATCATCAATAATAGCAATTAAAAGAAGTTTTCATCACTGAGATTCCCTGAGGCTGTCATATTCAAATCCCCAGATGTTCAACATCGAAAAGAGATCGGTTATTTTAAGGCAATAATAAGTGAGCTATGGTATAGTAACTGACAATAGATTATTATACATATTAAGTGATTATAAAAAGGTAATTATGTTCCATAGACCGAATGTTCATATCCTCCCACAATTCATTTTGAAGTCCTAATCCCCAATGTGAAAGTATTTAGAGTGGGGTGTTTGAGAGGTGATTAGGTCATGGGAGTGGAACCTTCATAAATGAGATCCCAAAGAGAGCCCTTGCCCCTTCCACTGTGTGAGGACACAGCAAAAAGATGACTATGTACCTGCTGGCACCCTAATCTTGGACTTCCTAGCATTCATAACTGTGAGAAATAAATTCCTGTTGCTAATAAGCCAGTCTCTGGTATTTTGGTATAGTTGCCCAAGTGGACTAAGGCATATATATGTACACCGCACAAATAGCAATCAAATCTTGGCTCTCAGTGCACCTAAAAATGGGCTCTCATGGTTAACAAAAGAGAAAAAAAAAAGCAGTAGACACTTAGGGCCACATATTAACAGCCTCACAAAATAAAACAGTGCTTTATAATAAACTTATTCAAGTTGCTCTTCCAAAGAGGTACAAAGACCACTTCTCTCAAGTCCCTTTTTATTAGATTTTTAAAAACATCCTTCTGCTTTGGAAAGCTACAACTCAAGTGCTTGAGATGAAACAGGGCATCAGTGATCCTCAACCATCCTTCAAGGCTTTATTTTCCTAGTTTGAATGATGGTTCAGATAAAACTTACTTTTACACTGAACTGTCAAATATTTCATGAGAGTGTATTTTCCTATATTGAAGCACCAAGACTTCTTCCATTGTGCCCTGTAGTAGTTTCAGCCTACCTGACCTGGCTCGCTCTCTGACCTCATGTGCACCCATTCAAACCAACTTTGGAAGTAGTTACACCAACTTTTGCTCTCCTGATCCCCACCCCCCAAGGGCCTGTGCACTTTGCGTCCCCTTTGCCTTGAAGGTTCCTCCTTCGAGTTGCTGCTCACTCCCCACCTTAGGTCTCTGCTCCAGTCAGGAAGGCCTCCCCAGACTATCTATTTCAAATAGCAACTACTCAACCTCAGCACCTCACACCTCACTTTACTGATTGACAGTTTTCCTTAGCAGTCCACCAACTAAACACAATGCATCTTTTTTAAAATATTTTTATTAAAGTACAGTTGATTTACAATGCTCTGTCAATTTCTGCTGTAGAGCAAAGTGATCCTTTTCCTTAGATTATCTTCCATCATGTTCTATCCCAAGTAGTTGGGTATAGTTCCCTGTGCTATACAACAGGACCTCATTGCTTATCCACTCTAAATGTAATAGTTTTCATCAACTAACCCCAAACTCCTAGTCCACCCTACTCCCTCTGCACTCCCCCTTTAACCACAAGTCTCTTCTCCATGTCTGAGAGTCTGTTTCTAGAACAGATCATAGAACATAAATAGGTTCATGTGTGCCACATTTTAGATTCCACATGTAAGTGATACATATAAGTGATATCATATGGTATTTCTTACAGACTTATTTCACTTAGTTTGAGAATCTCTAGCTGCAGCCATGTTGTTGCAAATGGCATTATTTCTTCCTTTTTAATGGCTGATTAGTATTCCACTAACACAATGTTATCTTAATTATTTATTTATTGTATGTGCCCTATAACTAGAATGTAAGCTACACAAGATGAGGGATTTTTTTTTTTTTTGCTTTTTTAGGGCTGCACCTGCAGCACATGCAATTCCCAGGCTAGGGGTTAAATCACAGCTGCAGCTGCCCACCTATACCACAGCAACACTACATCCAAGCTGCATCTGCAACCTATATCACAGCTCCACAGCTCACGGCAACGCTGGATCCTTAACTCACTGAGCGAGGCCAGGGATAGAACCCTCACCCTCATGGATACTAGTTGAGCTCTCAGCCCTCTGAGCCACAATTGGAACCCCCCTGGATCTCTCTTATTCACTGCTTTATCTCCAGCATCCTGCACAGAGTAGGTGCCTAAAAGATATTGGAATGAATGAACAAACATATGCACAGCAAGACTGTAGATCTAGTACAGAAAAATACACCCAAGGGTACTTATGATAAATTCTAATACCTCAGAAGCTGGGCAGATTAAGCAAATGTGGTAAGGAAAAAAAAAAGAAAAAGAAAAACAATAGGAGATGGTGAGGCTCGAGAATGAGGGCATGACAGACAATTCAGGCAACATCATGGGCAGGACTGACATGAAAGACACAGCAACATCCAATGTGCACAATCTGTAAAGCTAGTCAAAGCCACAACAGTAGGGTGGCACTATGACTGTCCACAGAGCTCTCAGAAAAGATGTGGATCCTAGAGCAAAGGGTCAGCTTCTTTTCAAGGCCACATCAGGGACAAGAGCATGGCTTTGGATGTATTTTGACCACAGTCAGAAACAATCACCTTGAAAATGCTGAGTCCTGAAAGACTTCTCCACCTGTGAAGCAGAAATTAAAAGAGAAACAAGAAACCTCTGGCTGGCCCGGCATTCAGATAAAGTAACTGTCAATTTAGATGTGTCAACTCTCCTTCAAGAAAGAAAAGAGAACAAACATTCCATTAAAAAATATGAGAGTTTTCTATTCACTAATGTTCTCTGAGAGAAATACGAAAGGACGTACCTAAAGAAGAAGAAAACTGATCCCAAACATGTGGAGGAAGATGTAAGAATCATCAATGCACAAAGAAACTTTTTTTTTAAAGTTAGAAACTAAGCAGGAATTGATGGTAAAAATTAGTAACACTGACTAATTCGAGGAGTTTTTCTTAAAGTGAAACTAAAGTAGATATAAATAATATGAAAGAATGCTGGGAAGGTACTGGAATTAAAACATTCTGAGATCTTAGTTTTCAACAGAAGAATAAAGATATTAATTAATTCCAGGCTTGAGGTAAAGTATGTTTGTGGCAATTTTCGCATCAAAAGAATAGAAATACTGAGTTCCCGTTGTGATGCAGCAGAAATGAATCTGACTAGGAACCATGAGGTTGCAAGTTCAATCCCTGGCCTCACTCAGTAGGTTAAGGATCTGGCATTGCTGTGAGCTGTGGTGTAGGTTGCAGATGCAGCTCATATCCTGCGTTTCTGTGGCTGTGGTGTAGGCCAGCAGCTACAGCTCTGATTCAACCCCTAGCCTGGGAAACTCCATGTGCTGCAGGTGCAGCCCTAAAAAGAAAAAAAAAAGAAAGAAACAAAGAAAGAATAGAAATACTAATGTAAGGGAAAAAATGATTTTAAAATAAAGGTATTGCAAGCTGAGAATACAAAATTATTAGGTGGTAGAATAAACCCAAGTGTTTCAGTAATTGCTATAAAGTAAACAGAATAAACTCACCAGTCCAAAAAAAATAAATTCTGAGATTTAATTTTTTTTCTTTTTCTTTTTTGGGCCACACCTGCAGCAGATGGAAGTTCCTGGGCTAGAGGTCAAACTGGAGCTACAGCTGCAGGTCTACACCACAGTAAGGACAACACCAGATCAGAGCCTTACCACAAGGCTGGATTCTTGACCCACTGAGCAAGTCCAGGATTCAAACCTTCATCCGCACGGACACTATGTTGGGTTCTTAACCCACTGAGCTACAATGGGAACTCCCTGAGATTTAATTTTTAATACTGCTACTTTACATTGAAGTGGTTACCTTGAGATGGAAGGGAAGAGGCTATGGCAAGAATGGAGACTTTGAGCATTCCAACCATGGCACAGTGGGTTAAGAATCTGACTGCAGAGGCTCAGGTCTCTGTGGAGGCATGGGTTCTATCCCCAGACTGGTACATTGGGTTAAAGGATCCAGTGTATGTTGCAGCTGTAGCTCAGATTCAATTCCTTACCCGGGAACTTCTATATGCTGCAGGTGCAGCCATAAAATTTAAAAAGACCAAAAAAAAAGTGGAAACTTTTTGAAGTGATGGAAATTTTCTATCTTTATCTGAGAACGGGCTACATAGGTATATACATAAAAATTCAGGGAGCTTTATGCTTGAAATCTGTATATTTTCCTCAATCTCTAAACAAACACTGTTAAGCACATATACAGACAGGAAGTTAAACATGCTTCCAATTAATTAAATATTTATTAATTTCAACTAGGATGATTTAAGTATTTTCAAGATGACACATTTTTCTGGATCTCTCTTGTACAATTTTTCTACCTCTCACCAGTCAGAATTTAAAGGCATATAAGCAAAAATATATTACTATTCTGAAATGGTATAAAGAGGTAAGTGGAAGTTACAAAGAGTCAGGGGAAAACTTGTTTTTGGTGGGAGGATCAAGGCAGGCTCCCTGGAGGAGGTAGTTTTAGAATCATGACATGAGGCTGGCTGAGATGTAGACCAGACAAATCGGCAGGTAAAATGAAGACATGCCAAGTGGACGATCCCAAGGGGGGAAAGATTGAAGGAAAGAAAGGTAAGGAAAGATTGGAGCCAAAGGTTGGGGGGGGGAGTTTTGTAAAGCTTTCTTTTATTCCTACACCACAATTATCTCTTACTACCTGTATTATAATCACTGAGAATAGGAAGTAGTAGAACATAGAACCTCTTCTCAGAGGTCTTTATGATCTGTGGATTGCGTATCTGCAATGGCACCTACTCACTAAAATATATCTGCAACTACAAAATCAGTACTTGCAACACTTTCAATTTTTAGAGAAATGCAAATCAAAACTATAATGAGGCACCAGCTCATATCAGTCAGAATGACCATCATTAAAAAGTCTACAAATAATAAATGCTGGAGAGAGTGTGGAAAAAAGGGAACCCTTCTACACTGTTACTGTTGGTGGGAATGTACATTGGTACAGCCACCACGAAGAAAAGTATGGAGGTTCCTTTAAAAGACAAAAAAAAACTGAAAATAGAACAGCCACATGATCCAGCAATCTCACTCCTGGACATATATCTAGACAAAAATCTAATTTAAAAAGATACACGCACCCCTATGTTCATAGCAGCACTATTTACAGCAGCCAAGACATGGAAGCAACAAAAATGTCCATCGACAGATAAATAAAGTGTATGTGTGTGCTCCATTCTGTGTGTGTGTGTGTGTGTGTGTGTGTGTGTGTGTACATATATTTGTCATTCATTTTTATGGCTGAGTTATATATGTGTGTGTGTGTGTGTGTGTGTGTGTGTGTGTGTTGAGGAACTTCACAGTTTAGAAGCAGGAGGTAAAACTTGGGGCCTACCCCAGAAAGAGAATGAAACGAGGGCTCCCTGATGAAGCTGGACTCCCAAAGGGCCACACACACTGGAACAAAGCTAACTAATGAACAAAGTCTTCGTGGCAGAGGCATGAAGCTGGGGATCTGGGCTTACAGGCTAGCCCTCACTCGAATCGTGTGATCAGAAGAATCAGAAAGTGAAAACTTAAAAGGGATCTAAGGTGAGAGTGCCCCTAGGTCCCTGGCAGAGGCACCTGTCAAACCAGTCTCAAGGAATTCCCTTCAGATTCCAGTGAACATGAACTCACAGTTAAGTTCACAGAACTCACCAGAGAAAAAGGCACTGAGGACAAGAGTCAACAGAAGCAAACCTGAAGAGACTTTAGATATTAAAGTCTTCAAATATAGAATGCATGGAATTTTTGATATACATAATGTTCAATTTATTCAAAGAAATAAAGAATTAAAACAAATAGCATTCTGGGTTAAGATGGTGAATTAAATTAACATCTGATTTTCGTTCCCTTCCCAAACCCAAATTATGCTGCAGAATCAAAAATCTAAGAAACAAGTAGCACCACCTACTTTGTGCAACTGGAGGCCCAGAGCTGGGGAATGGAGGCATAAAAGAAAAGGATCAGGTGGAATCTGTTGAAGAGAGAGAGCGTCGAATCCTAACCACTAGACCACCACCTGTTTGAAAATCAGGTCCTAGATCTCCACCTCCTCCTCCACACTAGTGGGTAATAGCTCCTCCCCAACTATGACAAAGGTCTCCAAGTTCATTCTCTGTGTGAAACAAAGGCTCTGTGAACTGGGGGATGCCAGGCACAGGTGAGGGCCTGGATGAGTAGGAATCATATATAGATTAGTTACCAGGCACATGTAATAGTGAGACCTCAGCTTCATCCCACCACCTCCCAGGAACATCAGCAGCCAGACCCTTAACTAACAGAAAAAAGATCACTGTTATTTCTTTGGGAACCTAGGCTACCCAGAGGAAAACCCTAGAGAAAATGAAAATCAGGGGTTCCATAGCAATTCACCACTTTACTCTTGAGTGAAGTTCAAAGTCAAGTTTCCTACTTCCCACAGGCTCAGAACTTCTAGAATACTGTTCAGTCATAAATAATGGGCATGCAATCAACGATTACCAGATAGTGAAGGAAAACTTTAGGAGAAAGAGAGAAAAATAAACAAAAATAACCTAGAGGAAGTGTTGACTTTGCAGGGAAAAAAAAATGTAAAATTTTAAAGCTATCATTAATATTCTCAGAGAGATAAGAGAATGTATTGAATCCATGAAAGGAAAAGACACTCTAACAAGAAAACCAAAAAGCTCTCAGAAGAACTTTGCAAAACTTCATATACTGCAAGAGCAAGAGTTAATACATAGACTAGCCTTAGACTCTAATTTTTTCAATGAATAATTTTTGAATCTTAATAAAACTCAAAGTAAAAAGACTCACCCCCAATGCATAGATGTGAAGTCTGTGGAAGATTAAAGAGGTGATAGAATGACCACAGGTCCTGATTTGCCTCAGGCAGTTCCCAGGATATTGTAGTGAACACCCTGTTGACAGGTGCCCCTGTGCTAACCAGGCTGTCGCCACAAGGCCCACCCAAAACTCAGTCACTGTCCCTTCAATGAACACTGAAGCTCTTCTCTCCTTGAGGGATGACGACCCTAATCACAGGATTTTGACTCTCACAATGGTGCCCTTTATGTTCTTAGCAACTGAAAGTCACCCTCTCAAGTTAGAAAAACCTCAAGACAGATTTACAAACTCAAAACGTACTGACTCAAAAGAGCTAATATTAACCTGTGAAGAACAATTATCGCAGCTTGTCTTTATGCTCTACACCGATGCAAGCCATGTGCTCTGCAACCATGACAGCATCACTGTCCTGTCACCACACACTGCAAACTGTGTGCCCACCATCAAGGCCAAGATGTCTCAGACACATGCTCTGTCCGAAGTGTCTTCCTTGACCCAATAATGAAGAGGGATAAACAGGGTAGGAAGGGGAAAGTTAGGGGGTGTAGAAGATTTTAGAAAAGTTTTGCAGTTCTCATTCATTTTCTTAGCAGAGAAATCTACTTTGAGCCTCGGATCAAAATAACCCTGCTCAGGTGACAGAGGAATTTATTACTGTTCCCAGTGTACAGATGGGAGAGCCGAGAATCAAAGACTTGATGACTTTGCCCATATCACACAGCTAATATGTTAGAAAGCTAAAACCTACCGCCAATTCTGAGCCTAGATACTGCATTCCAACCTGCTACCCCTTTCATAAGTTAAAAAACAAAAATGAAAGGCCTAGTTCCAGCCAAGAGTCATTGGCAAGACTATTCACAGTTGTATTCAGAGATGCTACCAGCTTCACCAAGTTATGGGTCCTTAGGCAAATCAACAGAGCTCTGTGTCATCTGTTTCTCCATACAGCAATTATTAAAATGTTAGCTAACATCTTTCTTTAAACATGGATGACATGGGGCAAATAGGAGGATATACTGCACAGAGTTTGTCAATTAAATTCATTAATTAGATGTTTATAATCCTATTTCAGTGTGCAGGGACAATTTTGGAATTTGGATTTTGTTCCATTTGGATTTTACTCTGTGGGGATATAAAAGGCTTTCAAGTTTTTCTCTTGATATATTTTTCACACTATCAGAGAGGGCCTGCTCACCCTCCCACCCGGTGAGGACCATTCTCAAAAGGGACTCATAACATAGTGACATCTTAGGTTACACACTGCATCTTGATGGAGGAGGAGGAACTTTTTCTTGGGCAAGTTCAGTAAACTGGTCCACTCACCAAGTCCATGCTGCAATTGCTTACATAATTCTTCCTGGTTCAGCATCTGTTCACCATAGGAAAAAAGTCAAACTGTTATCTTCTGAGGAAGCTGTGCAGCAGAGGCCAATAACATGAATAGAACTTGTCTTGTGCCTTCCTTCAGGCAATCAACTTGAAAGGAGTCATTATAATTATCAGTCACTACAGCCAGTACTGGGATCTCTCTGAGCAGTTTCAGAAGTCAACACTTACTCCTCTGTAATGAGACAAAACGGTGTTTCTCCCTGGGTGCTGTGTACTGTCATTATCATTTTTACTTCTTGGTCAAGACTGGAAATTTCCTCATCCCCTGTTTCTAGTAACAGGTCTGGCCAATCGTCATCTATTCTCCACTTCACCCTTCCCTGGTAACTGACTGGTCCGGGATATGGGCATGGAATACCACAGTGATCCTGGCTATATGAACAATCTCAAGATGACAACCTCTTCCCATAAATGGGACCAGTGCAGCCTGGAGCTCCTGTGGCCAAGAAAGATGGCCGCTTGGGAGAAGGCTATTTATAGACAAGGAGAGTGAGCCAGCACTCACACATTAGTCTACTCTCGCTCCTACAGCAAAATGCCAGACTGGTTGGCTCCAACAACAGACGTTTATTTCTCAAAGTTCCAGAGGCTGGGAAGTCAAAGATGGAGGTTTTTTCCTTGGCTTGTAGGGAGCTGCCATTTTGCTGGGTCTCACATGACCCCTTCTACGTGCATGAGCAGAGAGAGAAAGAGAAAGCCTTCATATCTCTTCCTACAAGAACACTACTCTATCCCATCAAGACACTATCCTACTGACCCCATTTAACCTTAATTACCTCCTCTGAGGCCTATCTCTAAATGTAGCCACCCTGGAACATGAGGTTTTCAGTGTATGAAGTTCAGGGGCACAGACACTTTCAGTCCATAACAACACATAAAATCAGATCCTAGCAAAGATGAGGAGCAGTTGCACAGCCAGGCTTTGTGGCTTTGACTCCAGATGCCAAGGCCAAACTTCCTTCAATTCATGCCTCACGTTTGTGAGCTAGCCTGGTGTTTTTCACAGCCACGAGTAGTGGTGTTCGTTTTAAGCCCATGCTATATTTGGTTGGGTTTCTGTTGATGGCAACTAGAATATCCTGCTTAATGCATGGGATATATTGACCATCAGAATGTAGAACCTCTGAGCAAGGAATATTAACATGCTGGCTTCATTGAATCAACACCATCTTGTACCTGGAAGAGTGGGGTGGCGGGGGAAACATCACCCAAGATTCTTCCTCACATTGAGGCAGGGGGGCTGTCCCAGTTGAAGTTCAAACTCTCAACACCACTCTCCCCACAGGAGATGGAAAAACTGAACTTCTCCTTCCTCTTCTGAAGCATCACCTGGAGTAATTTGGTTTTTAGAGTCAGAAGCACTCAAGTTCTAATCCTGGACCTACTCCTTACTTGTGGTTTTGGCAACTTACTCGGTATTTCTGAATGTCACTTTCATTAATTCAGCAATGAGAAAATCATATCTACTTCCCAAGGACGGTAAGGGCAGCAATGAGAGACTGAGCATCAAGGGCCCCCAACCCACCCCTCAAGAAGATATGCAGACGTCACCAATTCTTATGCCCATCCCTCACACAGGAAAGAGCTTCAGCTGCTTCTTTGTTGCCTGGCCTGCACCTAAAAATTGTCCTGTGGGAAATCCCAGGCCTCTCAACATTCACAGGGTTCATGAGAGGAAGCTGGGCCAGTCTCAAAACAATAGGTTTTTTCATTCAGTTGGAGGATTCTGGATCTCCACACAGAACCTTTCATCCTGGTCTCTGTAAGCCCAGTCTAAATTCAATTACTGTGAAATTAACTAAGCATTAAACAAAAAATCCCAACCTGGTAGTCGTCACTGCTAATTAACTGGTTCCTGCTCACTGCTGCTGCCTGCCTTTCAGCGGTGGGCTGATGAGGAGAGCTGTCAAGCGCTTGCCTGTGGGGTGGGCTGGAGCTGCTGCGACTTGATTTGAACTGACAAGGCACAGCCAGCAAGTATCAGAGCCCTCTTTAGTTGAGCCCTGTGACACTGGAGGGGAACTCGGAGAATGAGCAGGGCAGTGTATACATGACTGGCCAAGGCACAGAACAGAGACAGCTTGGAATGAAGAAGGGTGTCAAAATGAAGGGTGACGGCCCTACAAGAAAGTGGGGTATTGGGTGGTCAGTCAAGCTGCAATTCAGCATTATGACAGCGTCAGCTTGAGATGTTTATGATTTGTTAGTGAATATTGGTTGGATGGATGGATGCAGACGTAGACGCCATAGAACAGGAGGGAACACCCTTCCATTTGCATCTCTTTTCTAGGTACCTGGAAGGTGGGTCTTCGTGGATGCCCTTGTCCTAGGCCCCTGAAAATGGTTGAGTTGCACCAGCCATCTCTGTGCCCATCTGTTGAGCTCTGACAATACTCTTCTCAGGGCTCTGGGACTCAGGATACCTGAATTCTAGTTCCACTTTTGCTCTTCACCTTGGGCCAGTACTCTCTGCTCTCTCAATCTCAGGACTCAAGTCTATAAAATGGAGATCTGGGACATTCCTGCTGTGGCTCAGAGGGTTAAGAACCCAACTGGTATCCATGAGTATGTGCATTAGATCCCTGGCCTCACTCGGTGGGTGAAGGATCCAGCACTACTGTGAGCTGTGGTGTAGAGCATAGACACAGCTTGGACCCCATGTTGTTGTGGCCATGGCTGTAGTACAGGCAGGCAGCTGCAGCTCCAATTCAACCCCTAGCCTGGGAACTTCCATGTGCTGCAGGTGCAGCCCTAAAAAGTAAAAAATAATATTTTTTTAATTAAAAAATAACTAAAATGGAGATCTGGATGATCCGTTTGTAGTTCCCAGCTCCAACAATGATTCTTAGACTCAAAAATCTCAGTCTTTCAGGATTATTGCCTGGTCAATACTGAAATACCTCCATTACTCATTTTTTAAGAGCTTTTTAAATTCCATCTCCTCTCCTCCAAGGAGCCAATCTGCTTAAATCCTAGTAATACAGGTATTTATTACCAAACTCTGAACATCCCTGCCTCGGGTGCCCCACCCTTTGTCCCATACAAAGTAGGAGGACCACATTTACACATTGAATACATGTGTTATGGGTCTGTCTCTGCTTGTCGGATATAGCAGGGCAGTGACAACATCTGCATAATTCACTATGTACTGTGGCCATGCGTAATGAGGACACAAGCAAAAAGCAAGAGGCCTGGTGCAGGCAATGTTCTGCAGATGGGATTCTGCTCAGACTGTAGGGTGACTTCACTTATCATCTGGGTCCACCCTGTCCAAGTTAATTATTTCTAACTACACCCACAAGACTCTTTCGAGTTTCCTAAGGATAGATCAAAGGATCTGTTAAGAAGAACCAAATTACAACTAAAAATGGAGCTCTAAACAGCTATTAAATGGTTTTTTAAAAGCTACAAATATTGTACCGAGAAAAGTACTATGAGGATGTTTTCAATAGCCAAACTTCAACAAAATACTTGCCACAAAAGCCCTCTTTCTAGCACCACCCAATGGTAATGATGAGGATTCTGGAATTCTCCCAAGCACTTGTTATAAGAGAAAACATTCCAGGCTGTTACTTCAGAATCTTGAGCCCACATATCACTCATTAGTCATTTGCTCAAAAGAACAAATAACCACCCTGAAATAGTTACCCAATAGTTATGACCTGTGTTGTTTTAGGGAACAGCCCCAAGGCTGCCGGGTTTTGCCTCAGGGAGAATTAACTATTCAATTCTTTCACATCCTCCTCTATGGGGAGGACGCAAGCTGAGTAAGAGCTTCCTGGCCAGGGTGATGATGGTGCAAAGCCACCATCAGAAACTCGGACCTGAAGTGGCTGTGTTCACCTTACTAATTTCCCTCTTCTTGCTTTCCTCCCCTCCCAAGCCAAGGCTCAAACACCGCATCAATCGCTAACCACTAAATGTATCGTGCTAACAGGTAGTAACAATGGTGCCATTTTAGTAATCATTCAGTCTGCAAGTCTGGAGTGATGATCTGTGATAGAGAGGAAGTCTACAGAAGTTCACTAATGGCTGCACTTGAAGGCTCAATCTGGCTTAATTTTCTCAAACTAGCTTAAGCAGGATCCAGGAAATATCATGGTAACGGGCTCCAGCAGCTTCTGCACAAACTTCTGTTGACTTTGGAAGTGAGGGGCTCAGGCCTCCCCTGCTCAGGGCTGTCCTACTAAGCGGCTCTCCAGTATTTAACAAGTCCATGCCAGTCTCTGAACCGATGTCCCCTACATCGGCGTCCTCTGAGAGACAGAGGATGTGAATGGCTCCCCGACTTCTCAAACATGAGTCTCCGCCTTCTTAAAGTTGGGCAGTGGTCCCATCCAAGAGGAGTCTTAGAAACTGACTAGTAGCCTAGATGTGTGGGGGTTTTTTTGTTGTTTTTGTTTGTTTGTTTTTTTCTTTTTTTCTAGGGCCACACTCGCGGCATATGGAGGTTCCCAGGCTAGGGGTCTAATCAGAGCTGTAGCCACCGGCCTTCGCCACAGCAACTCAGGATCCAAGCCGCGTCTGCAGCCTACACCACAGCTCATGGCAACACCAGATCCTTAACCCACTGAGCAAGGCCAGGGATCAAACCCACAACCTCATGGTTCCTAGTCGGATTTGTTAACCACTGAGCCACAACGGGAACTCCAATGTGTTTCTTTTGAACCACTGTATTTTTTAATTGAGTGATAGCACGTAAATATCAAATATTACTACATCTCCTACATTCAGTGACATGCCCAGCTTCCCTTGAAAACTAAGAGATTTACTCAACCTATTGTTCTCCCTGGCCACAGCAGCCACCTCCAGCAGAGGGACCATGGATCTCCCTATCACCACTGTATCCACCTCTCCTTATTGTCTCACACCGGACCACACATTCACGCCACCTGCCAGACTCCAGCAGGCACTGGAGTTTGTGGACCCTGGCTTAGCGATTTCTCTGCAGTAAAATCCTTAAGAGCAAAGATCAAAACATAGGAGTTCCCGTTGTGGTGCAGTGGAAACAAATCCAGCTAGAAACCATGAGGTTGCAGGTTTGATCCCTGGCCTCGCTCAGTGGGTTAAGGATCCAGTGTTGCCATGAGCTGTGGTGTAGGTCACAGATGCCACTTAGATCTGGCGTTGTGGTGGCGTAGGCCGGCAGCTGTAGCTCCAATTAGACCCCTAGCCTGGGAACCTGGGTATGCCACTGGTGCGACCCTAAAAAGAAACAAAAAACTCAAAATATAGGTTTCAAAAGGTGAAAAACACAATAGCATAGCTTCTCTGCTGAAAGCTCTACCACCATCTCCTCGTCACTGGTGGAACCATCTTTCCTAAACTGTAATACTGAGACCAAACTCGGTAAGCACTAATGAAAAATAAATGACATTTATATATGTAACCTTCCCACTCAACTGTCCACTATGTAATAGAAAGAGATTTTGGATAAATATCCATTCCCTTCTTTTTCCTAGGAAACAGGCCTTGATCTCTAACATTCCAGGAGTTTTTTAGCCTCACCTTTTCAGCCACCAACAAGAGTGATATGTAAGAATTACTTTCTAAAAACAGTAGCCAACTCCACTCCACATTTTATTTTCATTTGTTCCCAATCCTTGACCCCGAGGCACCTTCCTCGCCCTTACTATGCTTTTTTTTCCTTTCTCCTCTACTGCTTTCTGCACAGAACACTCTGCTATTGTGCAAACCAGGAATTACACACTCAAATGCTTTCGGGGTTCCAACAGGCCATATATATGTATCATATCACTGAGCATAAGACAACAGTAAGACATCAGCCCGTTAACTAACTGAAGGAGGCCACAGCCTTGCATTCACACTCATTTATTTATTTATTTATGCCTCTTTTTTTTTAGGGCCACATCTGCAGCATACAGAAATTCCCAGGCTAGGGGTCGAATCAGAGCTGCAGCTACCAGCCTACACCACAGCCACAGCAGAGCAGGATCTGAGCAGCGTCTGAGACATAATGCCACATCTCATGGCGATGCCAGATCCTTAACCCATCGAGTGGGGCCAGGGATTGGACCCACATCCTCATGGATACTAGTCAGGTTTGTTACTGCTGAGTCATGATGGGAACTCCCACACTTTTTTTTTTTTTTTAAAGAAAGAAATGTTATTCTGAGTGAAATAACTAGTCTGCTGCTGGATTAGAACCGGATGGCCACCAGTTTGCAAAAAGTATTTTAAACATTTAAGCATAAAATCTGGGTTCAAATTCTGAGTCTAGATAAGCTGATTTCCAAGCTCTGTGATTTGTCCATGTGGTTCAGTCAATCATATGTGCCCTAAACTCCATTCGATGTTCATGTATCCCTTTATACATTCTGTTCCTTCATCACTGCGCTAATGGGTTTTGAACATTCAAAACCAATACAAGTGAACCAAATGGCACAGACACTGAAGCATCACTCATACTCCCCTTCAGGCCTGAGAGACTTCCAGCTGTGCCCAAGGTCATGCCCCATCCCAGGGATGGCTTGCACCCAGGACTGGGCGCTTACAGGAGAAGAAAGGATGGCACCCTCTCAGCAACTCCAGATGTCTCTGGAAAGCATTCCTACTCGGAGCTCCCAGTGGGTGAGCTGAGGTCTTTGTTGTGACTGCACCACAGCCCACCTGTCCCTCTAGTCCTCCCCAACCTCCCTCTTTCCCCTCCTCCTCTGCAGTCAGACCTTGAGAGTCACTCCCCAACACACTCCCTATGTGTCCAACTTTACTTCAAAGTCTACGTCCTGGAACCAGGTAGCATCAGCAGAAGTCCTGGTATTTTCTCCTCCCACCTCAACAGGGTTACACTCATCTGTCTGGCTTAACACTGGTCTAATTCAGTGCTGCCCAACAGAATGTTCTGGAATAAGGAGAATGCCCAATATGGCAGCCTCTAGCCACACCTGGCTATTGAGCCCTTAAATGTGATCAGCACAGTGGAGGAAGCAAGCTTCTTAAACTATTTAATTTTAATTATCTTAAATATAAGTAGCCATGCATGACTAAGAAGCATCCAGTGCAGGTTTAAGCTACTTGTGTCCTAGGTGGGCAAATGCAAAGGATCCAGAGTTGTTATTACTCCTTTTTCCATTTTGAGAAACTAAGTGTGCTACCATAAAAAATATATATATACGTAGGGAGCCATTTTACTTAATTTAATCACCATAAGCTGTTTAAAAAAAAAAAAAAAGCAACTTCACCCTGTTGTCAAATGAAATATTCAGCAGCATCGCCAGACTGATTCTTTGAGCTGCAGACATCGCCTGTCACTGTGAGTTAGCCAGGGCCAGGGCTCAAGGGGCAGAGACAAGGCTGGCCATCTGCTTCCGTTAGATCGTTTCAGTCTTGATGTAAACGAACAGCCCCCAATCAAATGGTCAGTTTTCTTCCCATGAACACTAAGCCTACATTTAAGACTTCTGACCAAACATCCGGGGCTCCCACCTTGGGAAAATGTGGCTGCTTACCCTCAACAAACCTGCTGGGAGTTTGCTCATCAGCAGCCATGTGATATTCTGGTGAGCTGCTCTGAGCATGTCTGGAAGAAAGGGGAGACCCTCTGACACACCACTCTGGACCCCAAATCTGATAACTGTGTCAATCTTAGGGTGGGCCAGGCCACAATGTGCCTCAGTGGCAGATGCATTATTTTGAAGTTAGTTAAGAAATGGCCAATGCAAGAGGGACACTCTGACCCTGCTTTCTGTCTCCCTGAGAGCAGGACATCAGTCTCTCCCACGAAATGTACATTCCCTGCTTCTGGAGGGAGGACACGTTTATCACAAGACAGCGAAGTCCTCAGGCCCAGAAGACCAAATAAACAAATCCTGTTACTTCTTTCATTGATTACCTCAAGCCCAAACTCTGTTTAGATTCTTCACTGCTTGAGCACCCCAAACCTAAATTTCTTTGTCATATCAGTTTCTCACAAATGTATAGTTTCTTTGCCTAAAAAGTATAAAAGCTGCCTGCTTTGGCCACTTCTTAGGTTCTATTTCTAAAAGACATCCATGCGCTTGGATGGAAATTTCTTTTTCTTTAGCAAGCAAGCAAGCAAAGTCCTTTTTTTTTTTTTTAAGGGCTGCACCCACAGCACATGGAGATTCCTAGGCTAGGGGTCTAATCAGAGCTGCAGCCGCCAGCCTTCGCCACAGCCAGCCACACCAGATCCTTAACCCACTGAGAGAGGCCAGGGATCAAACCTGAAACCTCATGGTTCCTTGATTTGTTTCCGCTGTGCCACAACAGGAACTCTAAGCAAAGTCTTTATTACACTGAAATTTCTTTTTCTGAGGAGTTCCCTCATGAGGGCTCAGCAGATCCATAAGGACACAGGTTTAAACCCTGGCCTCACTCAGTGGGCTAAGGATCCAGCATTGCCACGAGCTGTGGTGTGGACTGCAGACACAGTTCAGATCTGGCATTGCTGTGGTTGTGGTGTAGGCCAGCAGCTACAGCTCTGATTCGACCCCTAGCCTGGGAACCCCCACGTGCTGGGGGTTTGGCCCTAAAAGCCAAAATGAAAAAAAGGAAATTTCTTTTCCTGGAGCTCCGTTTGTGGCTTAGCTGGTTAAGAACCCAACTAATATCCATAAGGATGTGGGTCCAATCACTGGCCTTGCTCAGTGGGTTAAGGATCTGGCACTGCTGTGAGCTGTGGTGCAGGTTGGAGGTACAACTCAAATCTGGCATTGCTGTGGCTGTAGCATAGGCTGGCAGCTGTAGCTCCAGTTCGACTCCTAGACTGGCAACTTCCATATGCTGCAGCTGAGGCCTTAAAAAGAAAAATAATTTTTTCTGCATTTCATTAGTTTTATTATTAATTCAGCCACCAGAAATCAGGAGGAGTAGCGGGAAAAATCCCCTCCCCCAACAACTGTAAGGGAAGGCGTCCCTAAGTAAGGTGATCCTGCAGAACACACACTTCCATCTCCATGAGAGATGTTTCCTCGATACTCTCTCCACAGCCCCTCCCTTCTGTTTGAAATTATTTCCCAGGCGGTGATCATCAGAAACAAGTGGGAGATACACTCAACCCTAGTAGACAGAGCCCTCTCTGTGCCCTGGGAGCCAGGGGAGGGGTCTGAGGTGTGAATGCATCATCTAACTCCTCTGGAGAAAGGTTAAAGTTTGGGCTTGCATCACAAGTGAAAATGAGGTTGGTGGCCTGCTTGTCACCCCTCGTGGACATTTATCCACAGTGTAGAAGCCTCACCTGGCAGGCAGCCTCAGCTCATCAAAGCATCAAGATAAGAGAAAATGAGAGGTCAGGTACCCAGATGCGTTCAAAGCCAAACACTTGCTCGCTTTCTCTTCAAAGGGCAATAAAGCCACGCATGCCTGCCGAAGGGGCCTCTTTAGGGGAGAAAGCCAACCTTTCCCAAAAAGGCCTTGTGTCGGATGCATCTGTGCCTCCACACAGGTCTGCCCTTGGTTTGTGACATTCTCCCTTCCCTTGTCCCCTGGGCCAGCTTTACCTTGCTAACCATAATTCCTCTCCTCTGAGGCTATCATCTAATTAACATTTCTTGGACATAGCTGTGAAAAGAGTGACACAGTCCCGGTCCTCATGGAGAAGGTAATCTGTCACGGGAGGCAGATGCTAAGCCAAAAAGCACTGTGAAGGATGAGACAGGATGCTAGGATGCATGAAGAGGGGGGTACAGGGAAGACCTGAGTCCAAGTGTCCAAAGGAGCGCATTTAGGGAAGTGGGTTGGTTTATTTGTTTTTGCTTTTCTAGGGCCGCACCTGCTGTATATGGAGGTTCCCAGGCTAGGGATAGAATTGGAGCTGTAACTGCTGGTATACGTCACAGCCACAGCAACACAGGATCCAAGCTTCATCTGTGACCTACACTAAAACTCACTGCAACGCTGGATCCTTATCCCACTGAGGAAGGCCTGGGATCAAACCTGTGTCCTCATGCATGCTAGTCAGATTTGTTAACTGCTGAGCCAGGGAAGAGACTTTTAATCTGATGCTCAACGAGCCCCACTCCCCTAAGTGAGGCTCGGTCTGCCTCACTGTAGATGAGTATCCTGTGCAAACCTCCCTCGTAACACTTACTGTTGAGTCTGATCTGTCGGGACTACAGCTGTCTAGGCCCTCTGTGCTGCAGCTGTCTCCAGATGCAGCTAGCACATGGCTGTTCCCAAACATTCTGTTTCTCCTTCCTTCCAGAGCACGTGTTAGGACTGGGTTTTCCACTCTCCCTGAGGCATCGTCATTGACTTGTTTCAGCCAATAAAAGATGAGCAAAAATGGCCTGGGTCACCTCCAGGCAGAAGCTTTAAAAGCTGTTGTGCAATTGACCATGGTCCCTATCGCAATCACGGCGACCCTGCAGAGGTCACGTGATGAGGTGAAGCCTCCCAGGGTCCGCAAGCCTAAGGGTTCACAACCTCAGGAGCTTCTCCAGGTGAAATGTAAAAACAATTCCCATACACAGAGAAAGGGAGAGACCCAACACAGAGGCAGGCCACTGCAGACTGGCAGGTAGTGGTTTTCACAAGCATGGGAACTCAAGAAGCTTATCTTGGGCAGTCGCTAGACAAGCGGGTCTCCACATCCACCTGCCAGAATCTCACGTGTCAACAGGCCTTAAGGGAGTTCAGTCACGTGTTCGGTCCTGATGATCTCAGCACTTTGCACTCTTAAGACTACATTCTTGAAATGGCTGCTAGCATGGCAACGGTAGATGAAATGTCCATTCCAAGGAGAGGAGCGTCTCCCAGAGGCCACATCTCATCTATGACCCCCTCCAAAAAGAGCCTCCTGATGACTTTACATGGATGTGACATAGGAACACAAAATAAAAGTCAGGGGTTGCATTAAACCACTGAGATCTGGAGGGCTGTTTGTGACCACTCCATAATCTAAGCTGCACATACAATATTTAGCTCCCACTGGACTTGTGAGCACCTTAAAAACAAGAGTGGTTTACAGATCTTTGTATCTCCAGTGCCCAGCACACCGTGTAGGCTCAGTAACTGTTTATTAATGTTGCATGTAGTTTTTTTTTTTAATAATCAACCTAATGGAAGTTCAAGTTAGATTTTTTTTTAAAAAATGATGAAATAATCAGAAAATCGATCATTGCAGGCAGCTAAGATAGGAAATGATGATTGTGAAATCAATGGATGCAACGTCACTGGATGTGACAGACATCATATAGCACGTGCCACGATCTACAATAATATTTATGTAACTAGCCCAGTTATTTGCTTAAAATGCTAACTGGCACTGAATACCAATAACAGCCAAGTGAAAAAAAGTTTAATAACGTCCTGAATCACATCCATTATCTTTGTAATTGCCTCTCTATCTAGCTGACACTAGGGGGAATTAGCTTCATATTCGCAAAGCAAGGAGAAAGGATCAGTAATGCGGGGTGGGGGGAGAACCAATTCCCCAAGGGTTTTAAATTTGGAATCTACTCAATTACTTCCTCTCAGAAAACTACATCCATTTTTGGAAAGCAGTTTTCAAGTTCCTGAGTCATCCTAGTTATGATACTTTATCTGCAATTGCTTTTCTCATTGTATCTTTCATGGAATACATTTCCAATTTCCTGCCTAATTTCCTGTCTACACCCATGGGTACCCAAGGCTAGGCATTTTGGGCTGGAGCATATGTAAAGTAGTGATGCACTACCGTATTCCTCCAAAGAAGTAAAGGACAAATATTTGTTCCTCATTACACTTTGCTTTACCCACTAATTTGGAAATAGATCCTTTGCTGAGAGGATAAAAGCAGAGTTTGCCATAAATTTAGAAAAGTATGTCCTTTTCTAGACTATCTGTGTGGAAGGAAGTCATTAATGATGTTACCCTTTAGTACTGTTTCAATTGACATGTCATTGAGGAATACGAATCATCATACATTCTAATTAAAAGGTTATTATCAAGCCAGTGTTCGAGGTAGGCTAAGTGCTGTAACAAATAGAGCTAAACATGTGATGTTCACAACAAGAGAGATTACTTCTTGCTCACTTAACAGTCCCGGATGGTGTTCAGGCATTGTCAGAATTAAGTCAGCCCTCCTCTACGTGATCACTGCAATGACACTCCCACCAACTCACAGGCCTTTTTCCTGATGATGCACATTCAGGAGCAGCATGGCTGGGTGGGGGATTTTTAATGGGACAGGCCTGGAAGTAACACATAGCTTTTCCACTAATATTATTGTTGGACCTCAGTCCGATGGTCAAATCTAAGGCAAGAAAAGTTGTGTAGGAGAGACAATGGATTTCGGGAACATGTAGTGTCTCTGCCCCAACTCAACTTCAGGTTGATGTGCAACACCGGTGAGATTTGAGAAGACAGATATGAATGAACTGGGCTCGGCTATTCATTAAATTGGTATATTCTAGCCACAGCATCAGTGCCACAGGATGGCATCGTGTCCAATCCACTTTGATCATTGGCCACTTCCCCTGCCACGATACACCAGGAGGTGAGTAACTCCTTATAGCACATATGGACTGTTCGGCTGTTAGTTCAGCAGTTCTGATCGAAGGGTCCCTGACACCTTTTCAGGGAGACTGAAGAAGGCAAAAACATTTTTATAATAATACTAAAATGCTATTTGCCTTGTTCATGATGTTGACATTTACACTGTTGGTGCACAATCAATGATGGTAAAAGAGCAGGCATTTCAGCATAAATCAAGGCTCATACGGTAAAAAGAGAGGGCGGGAAGGTGGGCAGAGTAGAGTAGGTTCACTTAAGACTTCTTGATGAAGCAATGAAAATTATTAAATCTGAATTCCTGAGTACAGATCTTTTTAATATTCAATGTGACAAAATACAAAGTATACATGAGTACTTCTGTTGCTTGCCAAGAAGGGTGGCTGTCTCAAAGAAAAGCACGTGTGCAATTGTTTGAACTTCAGTAGCCACTTTTTTCATGAAAAAATATTTTACTTAAACTTAAAAAAATCAAGGACCAATGATTAAAAAAAAAGTAGGAGCTTTCAAGGAGCTCCCACCATGGCTCGGTGGTAACGAACCCCACTAGTATGCATGAGGACTCAAGCTTGATCCCTGGCCTCACTCAGTGGATTAAAAGATCCAGCATTACCATGAGCTGTGGTGAAGGTTACGGGCACAATTCAGATCCTGCATTTCTATAGCTGTGGTGTAGGCTGGCAGCTATAGCTCCGATTCGACCCCTAACCTGGGAACTTCCATATGCCAAAGGTACAGCACTAAAAAGACAAAAAATAAATTTTTAAATAGTCAAAATTAGAACTTTGCAGAATGTATATACACCACCATAACCTTATTAACAGCTTTACAGTACTTAGACTTCTGATAAAATCAGTGATGATATGAATTAATGTGACTTTTCTTCTTTATGGATGGGTCAATACTCTAACAATTTTCAAGTTTTGATACAGCGGCCAAAAGTAATACCCTAATTACCTGAAAATGCCTTTAAATAATTTCCTCCTTTTCCAACTGCCTGTGTGAGGACTACTTTTCTTCATATATTTCAACAAAAACAACATGTAGCAACAGATTGAATGAAGAAGTAGATATGAGACTCCAGTTGTTTTCTATTAAGCCAGACATGAAAAAGATTTATAAAAAAAAATGTAAAATTATGCCATTCTCCTCCATTTTTACTTTGGAAAATACATGTATATACTGCATAAAGTAAATGTTGTATATATTAAAATGTGAATATATTATTGCTTTTTATTGCTTTTTCTTAACTAAAAATTCTTAACTTCTCAGTTTTAATTTCTAATGTGGATAATATCACAAAGAAAAGTTCTTTGGGACCCTCATCCAACTTTATCATTTTGTTAATGAGGAAATCTTGATATAAATATGTTATTAATTCAGCAAATACTGATTACATACTATGTTTTAGAACCTGCAGGGATATAAACATGAATAAAAAATTTTGTTTTGCTATTAAGTGACTTGCCCAAGGTTGTGTGCCAATTTTTATAGACAGATATGCAATCACATATAGGTTGTATAAATGCCTGGGACTTATCACCTCAGAAATAAGAAGGCTATATAAAGTTAGATAAAGAACATTTAACTTGAGTCTAAAAACCTGCTTTTAAGATTGGATTCAGGATTTCCCTTCATGGCTCAGTGTTTAACGAACCCAACTAGGATCCATGATGATGCGGGTTCGATCCCTGGCCTCACTCAGTGGATTACAGATCCGGCATTGCCATGAGCTATGGCGTAGGTCAAAGATGTGGCTTGGATCCCGTGTTGATGTGGCTGTGGCATAGGCTGGCATCTGTAGCTCCATTTTGACCCCTAGCCTGGAAATTTCCATATACCATAGATATAGCCCTAAAAAGCAAAAAAAAAAAAAATATTGGATTTAGTTTTTGTATCTCAGAGCCTTAGTTTCTCCAGTGCATAAAATGGGGCTACAGAGTTGACATGAGGACACAATGTAGTATTTTCGAAACTCTAACGTGAGGCATAGATGTAATTGATCTAAGCTGTTGTTATCATTCTTTTTGAGAAATTCAGCAAGTTGATGTGATGGAGTGAGGGTAGTAGAAATATTACATTACTTGTTGTGTTACCATTATAAAATCACAAAACTGTAAATTCTGAAACAAAGCTGTCTCTGAGACTTTCAGACAGATTGTGGACCATTTATCTTAGTTCAAATCTTAACAGGACCAAGAGCAAATCAGAACACTTTTTTCCCAAATTGGTACTGAGCCATGGACCAGCATGCCCAGCCAGCCTGGATTCTACCTAACTATACGGTCTACACAAATATCCAAAGTAACTGCTGGACATTCCCATGATTTAGAGGCTTCCTATCATCCACTTCAAGAAGCAGTCTTCCAATTAGCCTGAAATGACCAGTTCTCCAGGATCCCAAATTGGCTCACAATAATCATCAGTTTCTAAATAATCACAAATCATCTGTTTAAAATTTGTTTTCATCATCTGAGAAATAGCTCCATAAACTCATCAGCCCGTGCTTTTAATCTAATTTGAAAAGTCAACAGTATTTAACATAGTTAAGTGTGTATTAACTACCTCCTCAGTGTGTGGCACTTGCCTAGGCAATGGTAATGTAAGATGAACATGGTTCTTAATGCTCTGAGGTCTGATAGTCTGGCAGGAAAAATAAGCAACAGCAAGGAAATATTATAAAGTATAACAATATATGCTCATATGGGTAGGTCTAATGTTCTAGAAGAACATTTTAAAGGCACTCAATGGGTCTTGTAGAAAGATGATGTACGGAGAGTTACCACGGGGACTTCAGAAAGAAGACTGAGTCAAGGGCTAAAGGATGAGTGCGGACCAGCCAGATGTAGAAAAAAGGAAGAGTATTTTAAGCAGGAAGAACAGCTGTTAACATCTTCTCTCCCTTACTCTATGACATAAAGAATCCATCCCCTTCAGAGCAAAAATCCAAGAGACCTTTTTCATTATTTCTCTTGGCCACTTGTGTGTATTTGAAAAATTTCTTCGTGAAACCCTGGCTTCCCTAAGCTTCTGTGACATCACAACACACTGCTTGTCCTCTTATTACTCTGACATTCAGGGTTATTTTGTAATTTCACCATCTCCTCCACTACATCTTGACTTCCCTCAAGAGTTAGTCCTATGCCCTCTCTTCTTCCTACTCCATGTTCTCTCCCCAAATAACTGCATCAGGGCCCAAGGCTTCAATTATGAATTCTGCAAGCTGTCTTACAGACGTCTGTCTCCAACCTCAACCTCCCCTCTGAGATCCAAAACACTGACACATTTTGCCCTTTGACCTAATTTAACCGCCCCACGTGCAGGAGCTCAGAGGATCCCCAGACACTGTCTGTCCACCAAACTCATGAATCCCAATCTGGTCCATTTCCACAGCCTCGTCTAAAGGGATGGTCTCCCCTGCCATCCAGGGACCCAGCCCAACATCTGCAAGTTTTCTCTGACAGGCCCTTCTTTCTCACACCTCCTGTCTAATCCACCATGAGGCCCATCAACTTTACCTCCAGAATTTCTCACAAAACAGCCCCCTAGACTCCACATCCTTCACAGTTACCCTAAGCCAAACCAGGGCATCAGCTGCCTCCATTACTACAACCACCCATCAAAATGCATTACCCACATCCTGTTAGCTTCCTTCTCCAATTCACTCTGCAGACAAAATTATCCTTTCCAGGTATTTTATACTGCTGCCCCCTTCTTAACACATGTCAGTGACTCCCCACCACCGCTTTTTTTTTTTAATTTATTTTTTGTCTTTTTAGGGCCACACCTGCAGCATATAGAAATGCCCAGGCTAGGGGTTGAATCGGAGCTACAGCTGCCAGCCTACGCCACAGCCACAACAGATCCGAGCCTCATCTGGAACCCATACCACAACTCACGTCAATGCCAGATCCTTGAGGTGCCAAGCGAGGCCACGGATCAAACCTGCATCTTCATGGATACTAGTCACGTTTGTTATCGCTGAGCCATGAGGAGAACTCTATCATCACCTTTAATACAAAGACAACAGTCCCTTTCTGAAATGCCTACAAAGTTGAGCGTGATCTGACTCAGCCCCACCTACCAGCCAGGCCCCCGCCTGTTCCAGCCACGCTGACTTCCTTTCAGTTCATCATCACTGCAGGGTTCTCTTGCTCAACAGGGCTCTACAGTTCTTATTCCTTGCTTCCTTACAGGTATGTTAAGGACACCCCTCCTTCCTCTTCTTCCCCTAGTTCTTGTCTAGTCCTCCTCATCACTTTACCAGAGAAGACTTTCACCTAGAGGACACCATATTTCTCCTTATCCCTGTCATCATGCTATAGTTTATTTGACTATTTAATCATTATTTGAGTGATCGCCATCTTCTGTCATGAAGACCATGACTCTTTCTGTTTTTATTCTCCTTAATATCCTCCAACACCTAACACGAGGCCAGGCTCAGTGAATACATTTATTTGAACAAGTTAATATAACATGTGCAAAGGCTCAGAGAAAATCAGGTATGCTTGCGAGGCTGGAATCCCATCCCCAGAGGAGGGAGGGGACAGTGAAGGGAGGGGATGGAGAGAGTCGAGCCTAGAGAGATTGATGAAAGTCAGGGCAAAGAGCCACAATAAATGGAGAAATGGGAAGTTCCGGCAGTGGTCTGGACGAGGGAGTGACGGGATCAAGTCTGCATCACGTTGGATCCCTGCACAGACCACAAGAGAAAAGCAACCAACTCTAGAGACAGAGAGAGGCCTTCAGCTCCTAGGTCATGTGGGGGTGGCGAGTGGCTGGCTGGGAAACAGGGACTAATAGTAGCAACAAGAAAACTGGAGAAGTTGGATTGATCTGAAAAACAGAAAACGAGGATGACTCAACAAGACCATGATGCCCCTTGTTTTCCAAATTATTCCATGAGAGTTCTTTCATGGCACAGGAAGTTAAGGATCTGGCATTGTCACCACAGCAGCACAGGTTCAATCCCTGGCCCAGGAACTTCCATATGCCACAGAGCCACAGACATGGCCAAAAGAAGTAAGTCAAGATTCCACAATCATGGAGTTCCCGTTGTGACTCAGTGATAATAAATCCGACTAGTATCCATGAGGACACTGGTTCGACCCCTAACCCCACTCAGTGGGTTAAGGATCCAGCGTTGCTGTGAGCTGTGGTGTAGGCCAGCAACTACAGCTCTGATTGGACTCCCAGCCTGGGAACTTCCATATGCTGCAAGTGTGGCCCTTAAAAGACAAAAAAATAAAAAATAAAAATTCCACCATCACCAACCAAATTCAGAATCCTGGATCTTGTCTACTCTGGCCCCAGAGACTTGAATTTACTGGAAACCAGCCAGGCCTTCTTGTATTTCCTCTCTACTCTGTGAAATCTTGGGAGATCATGTTCCCTGATACAGAACACAGAAGCAGGGTTCTGGCAGTTCTGCCAGCCCCCTGCCATGTGCTAACATAATGCCATTCATTCTGATCATTGCGTTAATCGTAGTTTTCTTTAAAGTCCTTGTAATTTTTAAGTTGTTTATAGCATTCTTCAACTGTCTTAACTCATTCTAACAGTATTCTTAAGATTTCATGCTATTACATTTATCTTTTTTTGTAAATAATCACCCCTGATTAAATTCCACCTTTTATCTGTTCACATGCTTTTCTCGCACCAGAGCTCATCTGAGCATATCCTTCCTTTAGTCTCGAACCACTGAGCTAACATCTGTTTTGTGCTGGACATTTTCTAGTCACTGCAGATAAAATGACAAATACCACATGGTTCTTAACCTCAGTGAGTCATAGCCTAGTGAAAAGACAGAAATATAAAGAGGCATATTTGAATGTTGCCCAGTAATTACACTAATGATAATATAAGCACGTGCTTTAGAAGCCCCAAGTCTCTCCTGGGTGGGGCGGTGGGGTACTATTTGTCTAAGAGGGGACTTTTGATCTGAATCTTAAAAGATGATTGAAATTTGACAAAGAACATGGTAAAGGCATACAAGTAAGAGCAGCACATGTAAATTCATACAATATTACAGTAATGTGATGTGATCAGATTTGCTTTTCAGGAAAATAACTTGAGAAGCTATATTAGTTTCCTTAGGCACCTCTTTTCTTCCTCATCAGTACCATTTAGGATTCCACTATGTTTTCTTTCAGAATAATTCTCTGAACTATCTTCCCTTTTAGAGAAAAACTGCTAGAAATAACAGGATATAATGGACCCTATGCTTGTTTCACTATACCAGTCTATAGGCCTTTGCAGATGTCTTTGACCTGAGCTCGTCTGTGTAAGCACTGGGCTGAGTCAATAAATTTGGCAACAGGTCTTCAGCAAGACATCTCTTCATTTCTGCAAAAAAGACTCTTTCCTCACCAATTCCTTAAATCACGTCAGGAGAAACTACAGCAATACTCAGAAGCAAACGTACTAACATGAATCACACACCCCAAGTACCACAGATACCATCAGAATAAATGTGACCTTTGGTTTTCTCTACTCTTTAATTGCAAGCAAAGTCCTCTGTGTTTCTTCTTACTTTCTCCCCCTTTCTAAAAGCAATTGGAAAACCACGTTCATCATTCACCCCTAAACTAAGAAGTAACTATGACTTCCTGCCTTGCGCAGGAATCTGGGCCTTTTGACTCCAGCTAGTTGAGTGCTTGTGCTTTGTGCCCAGGCGGCCATGAACTTGCACAGTCCCCTATCTGCACGTGCATCAGCATTTCTCCTCCCCACCCCCAAACCTATTATCCCTCCACACGTTGGGTGAACTCTTAGTCCTCCCACCTGTAGGAAACGTACTCACCCACCTCCCCAGCATCAGAAACCAAGGATGTCTTCAAGAACCCAGGGACAAAGTGTTCCTTAACGAGACCAACAGCTCATCAGCGACCGTCTCCAGGGAAACCCACGAATACGCACCTACCCCATTATCATTCTCATAAGCTACGATGGAAAAGAAACAAGAACTAAGACGGAAGGGTCAACAGCACCTTTCTGCCTCCGCCAGGAAGAGGTAAGTTTTTTTTAAAGCTTAAAACGGTCCCCGTTGACACTGTCATGCCCAGATCACAGCTGGCAGAACCAGGAGCACCACGGAACCGACAGAAAATCAGCAAGCCTGCTCCCGTCCGGCTCCGTGGGAATGCCATGCCTCCTGTCAGCATGCATCTCTGCCCACGGAGCTGAGCGGCCGGGTGGCCGCAGCTCACACACCGCCTGACAGCCCCCTCTCCAGAGGCTCCGTATTATTACAGCCTGCCCTTCTGCCGGCGTGGAATTAACTTGTTCTGACGGTGTGACAGTTCTGACGACTACACAGTTTGAGGCGAGGAGCTGGGTCACCTGCTGCTACATGCATGGGCTGTCACTAACTGTGCCACGAAAACCAGACAAAACCTTGTCAGGGGAGATCAACTCCTCTGGAGACAGAGGTAAGTGACTCAACTCGTGGCCCGCTTGTGAGAGGTTTGTTCGGTTCAAGGACAGTATCATCTGACAAAAGGACCTGATGTTTCTGAAAAACACCATCGATGCCAGCAAGAGAAAAGAGGCAGAGAAGAGAAAAGCACAGCAGGACAAATGGAGAGTGCTTGAGGAGACGGGCTGGTAGGAGGTGGCTAAAGAAGACAGGGTCCTCACTTCTGAAAATCAATGATAGAAACTCGCAAATCACACCTACTTCACAGCCCTAAGACTTCCAGCAAGAAAGGAAGGCCATCAACCTTGGTTTTATTAAGTGCGGTATCACCTGCGGGCTCAACAGTGGATGAGGTATTATAAAACCTACAAAAACATAATACGTGACCTCTAACTTTGGCAACCCTGCAATTTAGCTGTTGCAATAAGATATACTTTCATAAAAATATAGAATGTATCAAACATAGCCCTCTTTCCCTAGGCCTGTATGCTCAGTGGGAATTTGAAGACCTAGACTTAGTCCCAGAGAAAGATGGACTGAAAACAGGGAGGCCCACAGAGTTCCTGCTGTGGGGAAGTGAGTTAAGAAGCCGATTTCAGTGACTCAGGTCACTGCAGAGGCATGGGTTCCATTCCCAGCTCAGTGCAATGGGTTAAAGCATCTGGCGTTGCACAGCTACAGTATAGTTTGCAACTCAGACCCTCTTTGGGATGCCAAGGGTCAGGATTCTAGCTATTTTTCCTTCTCTTTGGGGCTGTACCTGAGGCAGGGCCCTCCAGCTTCCAGGCTAAGGATCAGCGTACTTGCCTCTCGAACCATCAATTCGGTCCGCTACTTAAATTAATCTCCCCTGGAAGTGCTCAGGGATTCTGATAACTCTGTTTTCAGGATAAGACCCACGATTATCTTTCTATGTCCTCCAACTCCTACCCAATCCAAATCTATGCAAGTTAAGTGATAAGAATAAACTGAGTACCCTTCCCATGACTGCCCAAACTAAAGAGATGGACTTTGGAGTTGTAACAATTTACAACCTGCGTGAACTTAGCCAATTGAATCTGAGTTTCCATTTCTCTTACTTGCAAGGACTGATGTAAAAAAGAAAAGGAGAAATTACATGGAAAGTCCCTAGTGTGGTATCTGGTATTCGGTAGATAATTGATAAAAGCTTATTAGTTTTAATCTTCTAATAATGACACTAAATACCTAATTAAGTGTAAATCTGTAATCTGTCTGTATAGTCTCTAAGTCCTTAACAGAGTCAAATTCTCATTATTCATGGATTCACCTACTATGATTTACCTGTAACTTCAAAATAAATATTCCCAGCACTCGTGTGGCTATTCACAGATGTACACAGAGCGAGAAAAGTTTGAGTCACCCAATGCACAGTTGCCAGCTGAGGCTGAACAAGGCAAGGCTCTGGCTTCTTTCAGCTTTCATACTTTGTTTTTTGTTTTTTTGTTTTTTTGTTTTTTTTGCTTCTTAGGGCCACACTCATGGCATATGGAGGTTCCCAGGCTAGAGGTCCAATCAGAGCTACAGCTGCCAGCCTACACCACAGCCATAGTAACGCCAGATCTGAGCCACATCTACAGCCTGCACCACAGCTCATGGCAACACCAGATCCTTAACCCACAGAGCAAGGCCAGGGATCAAACCCACAACCTCATGGTTCCCAGTCAGATTTGTTTCCACTGCACCACAATGGGAACTCCTCAGCTCTCATACTTTAAAACAGGTATCCTTTACACAGTTTATTTAGTGTCACATCTTTTCCATTTTTGTGGGGTTTGGTGATTTCCCTATTGAAAACAGCCCCCAGGCACAGCACTCAAGTGGTCTAAGGGTGAGAAGGCTGTGACACACCTTGCAAAGGAACACATTTTTAGAGAAGCTTCACTTAAGCATGAGTGATGGTGCCGTCTGTCACGAGTTCAATGTTAATGAGTCAACACTACACATTAAATAAGGTGTCTTTAAACAGAACCCCACACAACATAAATAAATTGAATGGCTGACAAAACTGCTGTGAACCGGGGCCTCATAGAAACCTAACTCTGTATTTCCTTTAGGAGCAGGGGTTCAGGATTTGCTAAGTTGGTGTTTGAAGTCACTTTATAGAACATAATCGCAAAGAACAATGAGCATCAATATATAATTCTTTCCTCCCTTGATTTCTACACCCATCCTTAGAAGCAAGGGGGTAATGAGAAAGGTTACTGAATGCATGAAGAAAAAGGCACAACCTTAATCTGAGTATTGAAGAGTCTTAGAATGCAAAGGATCTTGAGAGAGAGGAGAGCTGGGCGATCAGTGGGAGAAACAGGATCTGTTCATTGGAAAGTGAGGAGCTTCATTTGACTGGAGCACAAGGTGAATACTGGGACTTCCTGGGACATTTATACTTCCTGGGGCGGGGGGACCCTCAGTCATATTCCTAAGTCATTTTAGATGGCTGGATACATTAGATGCACTGTTCTTTCCCTCAAAACTCTTCTAATGAGCGTAAGCACTTGTATGGCCCTTGTCTATAATTAGCAAGAGAGCAGGTGATCTGCTAAATCTGAGATGAATTTCCAAAACTGAATTTAATGCTATATCAAAACATGAGTTCTTTCTAGAGCACCCATTGTGGTTTAATTGGTTAAAAACCAGACTAGTATCCATGAAGATACGGATTCAATCCCTGGCCTCGCTCAGTGGCTTAAGGATCCAGCACTGCCGTGAGCTGTAGTGTAGGTCACAGACATGGCTTCGATGCCACATTGCTATGGCTGTGGCATAGGCCAGCGGGTGCAGCTCTGATTTGACCCCTAGCCTGTGAACTTCCATATGCTGTGGGTGTGGCCCTAAAAAAAGTTATTTCAGTTAGTCAGCCTCTCAACTAACTCAAGACAGAGGATGAGAATATTTCATGTGTGTCTATCTAAACACCTTCTCTCCTCTGCTGCCATTTCCTACCCTGATCACTCTCTCTTGGACAGCACAGGGATTTAACTCTATATAAAACTCTTCTTTCAAGAAAATTTAGAATCATTGCCTAGGGACAAGAAAGAAGCTTGATAGCCACCTGTTTAAATTCCCTCTATTTCAAATGAGAACTCTGAGGCTCTGGGATTTTATGCTACAGATTAGGAACCATAACTCATTTCATCCAATTCCCAGTTAAGTGGACTTTCCATATCTATAGTTATCATAGGTGCAGATTTTCCAGGAGAACTTGTGATTTTGAAGATGTTTGGTCCCATCATTGCTCTAAGAGTATCTGTACCTGTTGGTCTCTGGGCCCTGGATTTTGGGTCAGACAATGGGATCACTATAATTACTATACCACACTGTCTCTAACTGATAGCCATCCTCCTGTGGCTATTCATCCAAGCCTGTGGCTTCTAGAGTCACATCTGTATGGATGAGCCCTAAATCAAATAAGAAATCCATAGTATTTTAGAACAAGTAGCCTGATGGGTCATTTAGTCATTTCCTTCATTTTACTGGTAACAGTGATACTCATTCTCCAAGAGGCTAAACCATGACCAAAATCAGACAGCGAGCAAGAAGTAAAGTCAAAATATAACACAGGCCTTCAATAAACATTTTAGAAGTATACGGAAATTGGTTAACATTCTCAATATTTCAACATCATGGTGGGCCTACATGTGGCAAGAACCTCAGAAGAAGCATTACAAACAAATATACTCATACACAACAATGGTAATGATGAAGACTCCCAAGTAAGAAGATGCAGGCTCTGGTTTCCTTAGTAGAGCAACACTGACTGGCCTGTATCAGCACAGAAAACAATTGCCCTGAAAACAACCTTTGAAAACAACCATGAAAACATTTGCTGGGATTTACACAATTTACCTTGAACAAAACACAAATACCTGGTCTACATTTTACCAGCACTTAGAAGTCAATTATTACGTCACACCAGAAGTGGCAGAGGTGACACTGTCAGGCTCTTAGCAATAAATGGACACAATAAACCTAAGCTCTTAGGTCATTCAGAGAGACTTCTCAAGTTGCTAGAGGCCAGCAGTTCACATGGGCAGAACAGTACTTTTGAGCAATTAAGAAGGCAAACAATAACTTGTCCTCCATCAATCTATTCCATTAAAGAAAAGCATTGTTTAAAAGGAACACTGGGTTATAAATGAGGGGGTGTGGGGCAATGGAAGAACATGGAAACAATCATCACTCTGCCCTGCTTCCACCAACGATGTGCTGAAAACTGGGCTTTTTTATCTGCTTGTGCAAAACAGCTGAGTCACTGCAATAACCTCTTCCTTGGGCTCCCTGACTCACAATTCTTGCCCTTCTAATCCATCCTACATTCTTTGGCCAGATATTTCTGAATGAAACATCATGTTACTCATTCCAGCCCCTGCTCAAAATCCTAAGTGACTCAGAGGAAAGCCCGAGTTAAGAAATGCCATCTGGGATAAGACCTTATTCCTTCACTGATGGCTTGGGGGGAATGGCCCACGACCTGGGGTCAAAAGAAGACAAAACCAACTTGGACAATATCCTGGTGCAGCTAACTGCCACCTGGGTGACAGAGGTTGACCTTAGGCTCCAGTTTGCCTGGCACATCCCAGTTTGTGCCTGTCATCATGGAGGTAATAGCATCACTTCCAGCGCCAAAACCAGTTTTAGGTATGTTTAGAAATGTCATGATAACCCTAGTTCTGAGCATTACAATGCCATATGCCCTCCATTAACATAATTTTTTACCAAACATTATAGACACCACAAGGGACCCATCAGTGTAGCTGATCAAGTCCTCTGGTCTCATCCTCCACCACACATCATACCCATGAGAGCCAGGAGAGACTGCATCAGGACGAGCAGGATAATCAGCCAGCAGATGCAAACTTGCCCCTACATCTTGAGGCTGCATCCCATCATTTCCCTCTGTACCCTTGTACACCTTGTGATTCTCCATCCAAGGATGAGGATTCAGGCTTTGCTAGACGTTGCGGTGCTTATCTGCTTCTAGCCTGTGCAGCCTCACTAGGTTGGTAGCTAAGTACTTAGAATTACTCCAGTCCCACATGTTAGCCAGCGGAGATGTTAAGCTTTCTCCCACATGGAAAGGAGGTAGTCATTAGGACACCTGGTTAATAAAGACCTTTTAAATTGTAGGTTGGCAAGTGCAACTTTTCCGAATCCTGGAATACTTAAACTCCAAATCCTCATGTTAAAGGAGGACACAAAATATTGCCCCCACCCCGTGTTCCTATGGAAGTTCCTCTAACAACAAGAATTGTGTTATATTCTCTCTTTAGAAAATATTTTGGAGATAAATATTCATAATCCTATCACCGGACAGCTGTTAAAACATTTTGGGTAATCCCCCCTACTCCTGGTCAAGTGTACAACACTTTCACAGTCTGTGTTATACTATACATATAATCTTGTATCATGCTTTGATCAAAACCTTTTCCAAGTTGTTACACAGAATTACCAATTGCAGTTGGAGGAACTTCACAGTACTTTCTTGAATTGATATATTAGAATTTAATAATTTCCCTGATATTAGTATTTTACCAAACCCTGGGAACAGTAAAGTTTTAAAAATCAAAATAAACGCTTTTGGGAGTTCCCATCATGGCTCAGAGGAAGCAAATTTGACCAGCATCAATGAGGATGCAGGTTCAATCCCCGGCCTCGCTTAGTGGGTTAAGGATCCAGCATTGCCATGAGCTGTGGTGTAGGTCACAGATGTGGCTGGGATCTGGCATTACTGTGGCTATGGTGTAGGCCAGCAGCTACAGCTCTGATTCAGCCTCTGGCCCGAGAACCTCCTTATGCCTCCAGTGTGGCCGTAACAAGAAAAAAAAAAAATAGCTTTTCCTAAGTAAAATACTTTGGACTCTTCTTGAAGACCACATTTGAACTCCTAAAACACATTTAAATTGCTCTGGTACCCTTTTCAGGTATTAGTCACAAACTTGAAGAAAATGGGAAAGATGGGAGAAAAAAAAGAAAGAAAAAGGAAGCAGAGAAAAGGGGGACGAAGGGTAAGGGAAACGAGAGAAGGGAGAGAAGGGGAGGGAAGGACTTATAATTACAAGGATAAATTGAGGGTCTTACTTCTGTTCTGACATTTGCTTCATGTAAATGATGAAAATACCATGCCAATTCATTTGAATACATGTCAAGTCTCTCCATGAATTATAATAAATGTCAGCATCATTCTAATATTTAAAAACAAAAGCTATCTATAATTCAGACATGACCCTTTCCCTACTGTCTACTCCATCATGTAAAATATCCATTGCTTGGCCTTTTAAGGCCCTTATAGACTCCAGCCCACACAGCCAAACCAATTTTTCTCCACACAAAAACCTCATCTCTAGTCAGAAAGCCTTCCTAGGAAACAAACATAGAGGTTGCAGTTTCCATCACAGAGCAGCAGCCTGTATCGAAATAAATCTCCTGCAACTAAGAAACTTAAAAACTCTCTGAACATAATTATGAAAGATAGAACTATCTGGAGGCACTGGAGAATAACTGGAAGTTTACATAAACTGGAAGGTAATCAACCCTTGAAAAGGGGGAACTGAACTGGGGGGGTGGGGATCATCACTTTTACAGCTTAAGTGAACCTCCCCACCCAAGGGATGCTGACAGTTAGAATTCAAGTACAGCTACATTCTTACTGGCTCCAAGTGTCTCAGAACAGAGTTCAGGGCCTCCAGAGTCACTGGAGATTAAGAAAGGAAACCCAGGGGTTCCCGCTGTGGCTCAGTGGGTTAAGAACCCAGCTAGTATCCATGAGGATGCGGATTCGATCCCCGGCCTCGCTTAGTGCATTAAGGATCTGGCGTTGCTGTGAGCTGTGGTGTAGATGACAAACACAGCTTGGATCCCACATTGCTGGGGCTGTGGTGTAGGCTGGCAGCTGCAGCTCTAATTCGACCCCCAGCCTGGGAACTTCTATATGCCACAGGTAGAGCCATAAAAAAAAAAAAAAAATTCTTTGCCTCCAGTTCATCAGTTTTAATATTAGTCCAGCCACAAGAACTCAGGAAATCTCCCCTCCCCCAACACCTGTAAAGGAAGACAGCCCTAAGTAAGGTGTGCCCAGAGTTCATTTACCCTCAAAAGACAGTGCTCAGGACACACAAGGATTGAGGCTTAGGACAGCCCTCGGGCAAAGCCCCCTGCTGACCCTTCTCAGGTGAGTGAGAGATTCTCAGGTGAGGGGGGCACAGACTCAGCCCTGGAGGCACACACCCTCCAGTGGATGAGAAAGGCAGGCACATAAGCCATCACAACACAAGGGAAACTGGGACCACCAGAAACATGTCCCCTGAGAACTGAAGATAAAAAATCATTTCCAACTTAGGAGATCTGGAAGTTCCTACCGAAGAAGTTTGAATCTGATTAAGGTACCTAAGGGATATATAATATTTCCATTTAATACTTATTACATGTCGGGAATGGTGCTAAGTACTTAGATGTAGCATGTCATCATTTGATCCTGATAAAAATCCCATGAGGTCTGTCCCATTGTTTTCCCATTAGATACGGGACAGAGAGGACAGACCTCATAGGATGATGAGCTTGGTCTTAAAGGTCATGCAACAAGGTCACATGGCTAGTAAGTGCACAGTAGGTAGGTTCAAACCCAAAGATGTCTAACTCCAGGAGGGAGAATGAGAAGAAGCCTGAAGTATTTCACACAATCAAGCCAGTCACAGAAGAGTACAGGGAGAGGGTAGTATGTAATATTGGAAAGATGAAGATGGAGGACCTTACAGACCAGGCTCAAATCTATGGACTTTTTCTTCCATGTCACAAGTACACTCTGAAAGCTCTTCTCTTGTAGGTCTTGTAAGTCACAAGTCAAGAGATCATTATCTAAGAAATGCTTAATAACTATAGACAGGAAAATTAAAATCATGCAGTCATTCTGTTGTGAGAAATCTCTTTTGCATCACATTGACTTGTTGCATCTTTACAAAAAGGACCTCCGTAGAAGACTCTGCTCCCACAAATTAATTGTGGGTTGGTCTGTGTCACTGAATTCTGTGGGCAAAAAAGTTAGTATTCATATCATCTATATACCATCAAAACGGATTTAGATAAATGAGATTTCCAAATTCACCTATTTGGAAAACAAGAAGCTCGTCCAAAATTCAGTGGAGTATTGTCACACTTAATTCTCTCACATTCTCAGCCCCCTGAATTCAGCTTTAACTGACCTCCACCCCACTCTGAAGAGATGAGTAAGGTTGTACAAAAAAAAAAAAAAAAAAAAAAAAAAAACCCTCCCCATTACTCTGGAGATAATACCAGAGAGTAAAACATGACCAGAGTTTTATTTTCCCCTTCGAAGGTTTACCATTGAGTTCAACTAGCAAAGAGACAAGTTATTTTCAAGTTTCATGAATAAGAAAATACTAGTTCATTGATCAAAACTATAACAGTTGACTAACTCAAGCCCAATACTAGTCATCTGTACATCATATACAATGCTGAAGTTAAAGGGTGTGCCTCGTTGCATGCTTTAGACTGATCGTACCCCCCTCTCTATTTAGCCATCAATTTGCAGAAATAATTATACTTATTTTGAATTCAAAGCTCTGGGTACTATTGTTGACTGAAGCCCTTGAAATGTGCACTGATTGCAGTGCCAATGTAATGTACATTAGCAGAGAGCTTCAAGTACTGTACAATACCCTTGAATCAGAGAGTTACAAGAGGCTAATAATGAAGAGGAAGTAATGCTGAAAATACTAGCCTTTTATTCTGAACTCAAGAAATGCATTAGGAAATGTCTTAAGAATAGGTCCTAGAGAACATAAATGCAAAGTAGAAAAAAAGAAAAGGGGTGGGGGGAACCTCTACAGGACTGGGGAAGGAGACCTGGAGAGGAGGAGAGGGAGAGAGGCTATACCTTAAAAGGAGAAGCATAATTTAGAGACAAGAGAGTGAAGAGACTCCAGGGCAGAAGTGCCCTCCATTTAGATAGAGTGGCAGTGGTTTCCACAAGAACCAACAGGCTCCTTCCAGAGGTCTCTAAGAAGCAGCATTCAAAGTTGAGGGAGCATTTTCATGAAAACCTTTAAGGACTTCATTTCTCTACTATGCTCTAAGACCCATCCTTTCTGCCAATAGGCCATTGCGGGCTGTTGGAAATGAAACTCTTTGAAGGAAATGAACTTAGGACTGAACATTTTTAACTAGATCAGCGTGGAAAATAAGTAATGAAATCATTTACAAGGGACGTAAGCAAAACCTAAGACTATGCATGGGGTAATATTAATCAACAAACTATGTCTTGTGACCTCAGTTAAATGCCAAAGATGGACTGCAACTTAAGCGTTGGGCTTCCTGTGGCTTATATGGTTGACTTACAGGATACACTTATCAATATTTATCTTATTAGCAACAAACAGAATTTTTTAAATACTTATGAATTCAATTTAAAATAACAATAAACCTATCAGAAATTAACAGGTCAAATTTATTTATGAAAAATACCTATTCTGTCCTTTAAAAAATTTTTAGAAGATTGGCACTTATGTTTTCACAAGTCTTATCCATGTTTGGCTTAATAGAAGATAGCTGAAATGTCATATGTGTTTCTGCATTCAATCTCTTGTGATAGCCTAATGTGTGTAGCCCTTTAAAAAAACTCCACTATACACTCAAGGACAGAGTGGGAGTACAAAAGTCAAACAGCATCTTCATATTATTAGGAACCCTTAAAGACGAGAACCACCAAGTTACAGAAAACACAGGTCCTCAGGGACAAAAGTAAAGATGGCTCAAGAGGTGTGTGGTCTTTCGAAAACTTCTGGGAGAAAAACACGTTCCCTTGAATCATAAAGGGAACGACATGTAACGTCATATATGCCAGCTCAGCACCATCCCGAGAACAAGCGCAGTCGTGAATGCTATATGATGAGCCACTCTGCAAGGAGATATACATACACTCCCCATCTCCCCTAATTTATAGCTTCTGGACAAGATGTGAGTTAATGAAATCGATACTTGCTGTAATTGATGTCAAGTGCATTTTGTAATTATGCTTTGTGGTCTGTGACTTTTATAAGCTTGCTCTATAAAACAATTAACATCTCCATAAAAATAATACTTTGACATTGTTTTTTCACTTAAAGCCTTCTGCTATATCCATGTCAAAAAAAAAAAGACACAATACCATTCAACTTTATGATTTTCACTAGCTGAATAAGAACATGATTTCTCCTTCCTCCCAACAATTCTAACATGCTTTTTTACTTACAGATTTTTTTGTATTATTTCCTTTTTACATCCGCACCTGCAGCATGTAAAAGTTCCCAGTTTAGGGGTCAAGCCAGAGCAGCAGATGCCAGCCTACACCATAGCCACAGCAACACCGGATCTGAGCTGTATCTCTGACCTAGGCAACAGCTTGTAACAATGCCAGGTTCTTAACCACTGAGCAAGGCCATTGATCAAACCTGCATCTTCACAGACACTATGTTGGGTTCTTCACCCACTGAGCTATAATGGGAACTCTATAAATTCTTCATAGAAAAATTTTGTAACAGGCAGTAACCTTGGAGTAAGGGCTGACTGCATTAGAATCCCCACTGCCACTCAAGCTGATAGCCCACACACAAAAATCTGGTTTGGAAGGACAGGTGGTCTTGCTGGGGTTCCCCCAAGCCTTAGAACCTGAGCTAGAATAGTGCAGGAGGAAGGACATATACTTACTGATGGAAATAGATTGCACAACGATTTTTTTTTTTCAAAAGCCTCACTACCCAATTCTGAAAACAATGCTCAGCTCTCCACCTTCCAATAACATAAGAGACACATTCATTCGACCAGGAAAACTGGGAAATGGGATTAAGATATAACATCTTCTGTCACTGGGCAGCTCTTACCACTGCAAAAAAAATTGGTTTTGCCACTAGGTCTGGCCTGGAGAAGGAAAGGAAAGACTCCTGGACTTCCCAATTCTCATTCACTCCTCGTCAGGGCGCCCTAAACGTTTGGTTCTGTAACTCTACGGCCCAGGCCTTCATGGTACCTGTCTCATTTATATGCTCTGATCCTGTCGGTTCTGCAGCTGGAAGTGGAATGAAGACAGAAGATAGGAGAACCCACACACCAGACGAGTAAAGGGCACTGACAGGATGAAGCACCAGGAAGTCACATAATCCCTCCTGTATTTAGGTGGCAGTTAGGGATGGTTTCCCAAATCTGGGCTTGCTCCCTTTGCAGGGAGGCCAGCGTGCCTCATGCTTTCTGTCCAGGTCTTCTGAGTCTTCTGGGAACTTTTTTCTCATTAACATACACACATGCACACACACACACACACACACACACACACACAGACACACACACACGCAGTGTATCTAGGAGTGACGCAATTATCTGACTAGATCTATCTCACTTGGGGACACTACCAGCCCTGTCTGAAGGCTCTGAACCTATTTCTAAGTCATCTTTGCCTTTCAGTAAACTTGTGTTCTCGGTTAAGAATCCAGATTTCACTCATCTAGCAAATGCATATAGAGCCCCTACTAGGCACAAGTCACACGCTGGTTATGGATCCTTCATTAGACCTCGCAATTAGCTACTGCCACACCTGCATAGCTGCCCTCTCTACCCTGCCAGGGTCAAAAGCAAATGCTTAAATAAAGAGCATTGCTGACACTCTGTCCCAGAGCTTATTATTTGATCACTGCGAGTGCTATACAGAAAATTAGCTGAGCTGTTAAATCGCATTTCTACATGGAGTCTATTCATTTCCTAGAAACTTTCTCTCCCAAAGACACAACTGACCATCAGAAGAAATGACAACACCGTCTACACGCCAAAGTCAGTCAGTTTTCTTCCTTGAACTTCAGTGACTGGAGAGTCATTTGCATCAAGAATGAGCATTTCTTTCATTATCCCATTAATCAGGAAAGAGCTGTTCCAAAGGCTTATTAAACCATGGCAGATTTCCCACATAGCAGCCACAGGGATCTTCGTAAAGTGTAAATAAGACCACGTCACTCCTCTAGCTTTCTTAAAGGAAGTCTGTCTTTCTTACTTGGAATGATCAGGCCTTCACCCTCTCTAGAACCACCTCTCTTGTTTAGTCTCTTCCACACCTCTATCACATAATTTTTACCACTGTAACTATCTGAAATTAATTTATATTAATCTTTCCCCTTAGGATGGGCAAGCTCCTTGAGGCCAGTGAGCATGTTTGTCTGTCATTTGTTCAATACCTAACAGAGTGCCAGGCTCATAGTGGACACTCAGCAATTTCTTTTTTTTTTTGGGGGGGGTGTTTTTGCTTTTTAGGGCCATGCCTGCTGCATATGGAAATTCCCAGGTTGGAGTCAAATAGGAGCTACATTTGCCAGTCTTACACCACAGCCACGGTAATGCAGGATCCCAGCCACATCTGCGACCTACACCAAAGGTCATGGCAATGCCAGGTCCCTAACCCACTGAGCAAGGCCAGGGATCAAACCCACATCCTCATGGATACCAGTCAGATACTAATTTCTGCTGCGCCACAACAGAAACTCCAAGTAAGTATTTTTTTTATGAGCTACTTCCTTAAAAAACAGATACCTAGCTCTCCTTCACATTTTTGGCTACACCCATGGCATGCCAAAGTTCCCATGCCAGGAATCAAACCCATGCCATAGCAGTGACAACACTTGATTCTTAACCTGCTGAGCCACCAGGAACTCCTCTTCTTCACATTTTATATACACGCTTGAGGGAAAGAGACAACCTCCTCCTTTTCAGGGATTCTTGTTCTTTCCAATGGCATGGCCCCAACAACCACTTTCTTGGTCACGCTCCTGCAACTGGCCATAGCTATAATTATCTCTTTATATGCTTTTAGAAACCTACGAGCTCACTCAACTCAAAGAGCTTTGTGAACCACCACAAAAGTGTGGCCAGGTTCAACCCAAGCTGCGGTTACTGTAATATATTTGGTTTACAGCATGGGTTTCCTTTTCCTTTTGAGACACAAGGTTCTCCTTATAAATACAAGCCAAGCAGATGCCTCCATTTTTCTTTTCTCCAATAACCACAAAATACAGTACTGAACTTTTATTTTTTAATGTTAGCAGATCTGACGTCTTTCCCCGTTCTTACCAGATGGTTCGATGTGTAACCCTTAACTCAGAATTCTTTAAAACATTTTTTAAAACTATGGCTTCATTAAGAATTAACCTGTAACCATGGTTAACTACCCCTAGAGTCAAAAGAACTTGGAGTTCCTACTGTGGCATAACAGAATCGGCAGCGTCTTGGGAGCACTGGGACACAGGTTCGATCCCTAGCCCAACACAGAGTGTTAAGGATATGGTGTTGCCTCAGCTGTGGCTTAGATCACATCCCTGACCCAAGCACATCAAATGCTGTGGGGGCAGGTGAAAAGAAAGAAAGAAAAAAACGAAGCAAAAAACTTATTTTCTGGGAAAGAGTAAAGTTAAATTACCCAAGTAGGCTTCCCTTAAAGATGGGATCAAAAAGGCGACATAAAGAATGAACTAGAGTGAACGGTTCTAGTCTGCTGTCACTGCAGTCCTGGAGCGGTCCCTCTAATGGTGGGGACAGCTCGGCACACTTCTTTCAGTCGGGAGTGACAGCTGAGGACAGGATGACTCACAGCACCAGCAAATGTACAAGCCCTTAGCCCTGAGCTTGTCCACACCTCCGCTATAAACTGGTCTGAAATGTTTTTGGCCAGAGAGGAAAACTCCACTGGGAATGAGGAGTAACTGCAAAAAAGGCAGAATTTCTCTTGCCACTGCACGAGTCACAGCCGGACCTGGCAGCCCGCTCCATCACATGGACTTGCAGAGGACTCACAGACTCTCCAGGACATGTTTGTGTTTGACCGTTTCACTGCAAGTCACGGTGAGGTCTCAATCCAGTGGATAAACACAAGTACTAACCCGTTTGTCACTGGGGACGGGAGGGCTTGAGGGTGAGATAAAACCTCTGGAATCTGTCGCTGAGAAGTGGGAAAATAAAACCAACGGCCGCTGCAGAAACACATGGGCTAATCCAGATCCGTGTTTTCTTCATGCTGCTACCCCCAGGACGTTCAGTTCCTTACAACTACGAAACTAAAGGGCAAGGCAAGCTGGCTGAAAACTCCAGTTCGTCTTGTGCTCCGGAGAAGACACAGGCAGCGAGATTTCAGCTCCTTCTCAGGGGCATGGTTGGAATATTTCAGAGGGCTGCATTGCCTTTGTTATTAAGAAGCTGTACATCTTCAAAGGAGGCAGTTAAAGGCCATATTTCCCGCAGGGTCTCACCCTCCTTTCTATGTAATGCCTAAACAGGTTCCTTTATTCTCATCGTCTTCATTTCTCTCTAGCTGATACCAAGGACCCCAAAATGTTCAGCTCCCAAATTAATGCACATTTATAGCTAGAGAGCATCTTCCTTGCACTGAATTGGGAATGAGGAGCGGGGAGGGAGAAGAGAGGCAATTTAAGTGGCTCTGCTGTTGGGAGTGAGGGGAGTAATTCTTGCTTCCATCAGCAGCTTGCCGAGTCCCACCATCACTCCCTCCCCCCTTTTATTTTATTTATCTCTTTACAGCCTATCTGATGATGCTATAACCATTTCCTGTTGTATCCTGGCTGAGGAAGCTTTCCCCAGGCCTAAGAGCAAATCAATAAAAGTAAGCCATAGCGATTCATAAAAATAAAATTGTCATCATTATTGTTCAATTATTGCTGTGTCTGTGGAAAGAATCTCAAGAACTGAAGGTTTCTTGGCTAATATTTATAATCTGCGTTGAATGGTGCTAATGAATGAGTGGGAGTGCAGGGGACTGAAATGCGATGGAGTTTGATTTATACCGAGTCCAGGTCTGATTGCTAATGTTAAATCCATTAAAGTGTCTCTTAGATTTGCCTTAATGTACTCCCCTGCATATAACAGAGCTTAAACATACCCGTTTACTTAGCTTTTCATTATTGGTTGAATATTTGTCTTTATTACATTATCCCCCATGATAAATTTGACTTATGATAGTTTAAAAAATAGCACTTCGGGAAAGCTAGGCTTTTAAGAAGCTACAAAAGTAACCCCCAGCTCCGCAGTCTTCCCACAGATAAAAGAGCAGAACATCCCCTAATAATTATTTTTAAAAGTTCAAACTCTTAAATTCGAGCATGTCCCAGATCACAAAATCCAGACACTCGAGGGAAGAAGAAATATTTCATCCTGGAAGGAAAATAACAAAGAGAGAAAGGAAAGCTATCTGCCTAAGCTGCCACCTTTGGAGTGTCTCTGGGGTGGAAAGCTTTTTGTATTTCTTTAAAACGCTTCTCCCTGAAGGAATCCATAAAGCACAAGTGTAAATAGGAACAACAGGTTGCAAAGACTCATGCGTAATCATCAAGAGTCCCCTCTAAGGTCAACCATTTCTCAGGGATTCTGTAAAGGACAGCAAGGATGAAATACATCCACTGCCTACATTCCCCTGCTTTCATCTACAAGAGTTTTCCATTCACAGCCAAGGCAGTCCCAGGCGGCAGGTGCCAAGTCAATTTGGGGTGTATTTCTGATGCTTCTCCCCCTCTCCACGGTTTCCTGGCTTTACTTGAAAGTTTGGCTTCCTGCTAAGTCTATGTTTGGTGATGTGTGTCTAGATGAGGACGAGGCACAGACTTCCTATTTATTTCTGACGCTGCTGCCGCTCCCTCCAGTTTCAAAGCTCCAGTTTACCCTTTGCCAAAGACCCAACACAAAGATGGGGGACACGGCACAGAGAACTAACCCTGAGGCTCTGGGTAAGATGAGGCAAGGTAACTAGATAGGGAAAAATAAATAAATGCCACCAATAAAGCAGCCGAACATGAACTGCCAGGTAAGAGGAAAATGATTCCCTAAAAACCTCCATGGCTATTTGGTTCCTATCAAGGGTATGGACAAGATGCTCCAGTCAACAGGAACTGAGTCTGTGCATGCTTCCCAGCATAGGAAAACAGGCCATTAAGCTCCTTCCCTCCTTACAGTTCTGTTTTGGTGAGGAAAATGAGCCACATATTTACAAAACTGGCATTGGTAAGAAACAAACAAAATTTCAGCCACTGTAATACTTATGCAATGGCTGCGTTGCCACGAGCTGTCTTTGCAGGGGTTATTAGAGAGCCAGGTGGACTCCAGACAGACTGTGAGGGAGGGGCTTTGTGAGAGAGATGGGGGGGTGAGCTACCGCAGTAGAGAGACTTGCGCTTGGAAGCAGCAAAGCAGAATTTATTTAGAATTAGACAGAAACATATTTTAAAACTGAAACACAGATGCATGTACCAAAAGAAATTACCAAACTCCCAGTATTCAGTGTTCATTGAATCCTTACCTTTAGGACAACCTGACCCTACATAATGACATGTTTCGGATAATTTTTCTTTCTTTTTTGGCTGCACTTGCAGCACATGGACGTTCCCGGGCTAGGGGTCAAATTGGAGCTGCAGCTGCTTGCCTATACCACAGCCACGGCAACACCAGACCTGAGACTCATCTACAACCTACACTGCAGCTTGTGACAACACCAGATCCTTAACCCAATGAGAGAGACCAGGGATTGAACCTGCATCCTCACGGATACTAGTCAGACCCTTAACCTGCTGAGCCACAATGGGAACCCCTATTTTGGATTTACATAAACAAAGCTAATCCCAGCTTGGATCTACAGTGGCTTCAGATTTCATGATGAAATTTTTATACTACTTTTTCTAAGACAAATGCTAAAATTAAGCTTTATTAAATTGCAAGGGTAGAGTTGATATAAATTTAAGGTCCCCAGATTCATTTGTTTAGCTTTGTTTCACAAGGTACTAGATAAGAATAAAAAAAAGAGTAACATAAGGCTTACAACGTGTTGTCAAGGAGTTACCACATTATCTGGCTAGTTAAACACACACACACAAAAAAAAAAAAAACGCTTCCCCTACCATAAAATTTAGATATAGACCATCCTTCTTAGAATGATATATAGCAAAAAGGATTGTTTTAAAAACCATACATTGGAGTTCCCATCGTGGCTCGGCAGAAACTAACCCAACTGGTATCCATGAGGACGTGGGTTCGATCCCTGGCCTCAGTCAGTGGGTTAAGGATCCAGCATTGCTGTGGCTGTGCTGTAGGCTGGCAGTTACAGTTCCAATTCTACCCTAGCCCGGGAACTTCCATACACTGGAGGTGCAGCCCCCAAAAAAGTAAATAAAAAGTGCATTGTCAGGTGTTCCCTGGAAGATTTGGCATTGGCCCTGTTGTGGTTCAGTTTGCTGGTATGGTAGGGGTTCAGTCCAGGGCCCAGGAACTTCCTGCTACCGCAGGGAAAACCAAAGAAAAAATTTTTTAAATTTAAAACAATAAAAAATAAAAACCGTCCATTGTCATTTGAAATAATGCTAACAACCCTCTTCCCACAGGAGATCAATGTGGAGGGTACCCCACCCAGTAACAGAAATGAATTTACTTTGATCCACTATCATTCATTCCATTTTTCTTGTGAGTCATAATGGTCTTGTGTCTTCCATCTGACGTCACAGATTTGGAAGCCAATTGACTGGATTAATGATGCAATGAATATGCAGACAAATACAGGACAAAGCATACACACAACAAGTACACATTTTGAATTAGAAACGTATACAGGCAGGAAAGAAAGCCATTGATAATGGTTTGGATTATAGTCAAAACTTTTACCAATGAACCATTTCCTGAGCCTGAAGGACTATTGGACGATGACCCAGTATTCCCTCCAGTCTTCAAGGTCCTGTGATTCTCTGCTTACTGGGACAAGAAAGGACAGGGATTCTTGGCCAAGTCAGGAAAAGGTAATGGTAGATGGGGGCTAATATTCATTAACCACCTACTATTTACCAGAGAGAATGGTCAGTACTTATACATCATAGCTAACTGCATCTTTCCAACATTACTAAATGCCCATTTTACCAATGAGTAAAATAAGACTCAGAGAAGTTACCTAAAGAACATATGGTTACACAGCTACTGAGTGGCCAAGCAAGGAATTTAGCCTAGGTCAATACAAACAAGGTTGATATTCACAGTATTTATCTGTATGCCATGAATAATGGTGAATCGGAGTAGATGCAGCAACCAGGCAGAAGATAAGCCAATTGTCAATAACCAGCAAACGGCCTAAAAGAATCAGCACAGGTTTAACTCACTGCTCAGGTTCTCCCCTTTAAACACCAAAGACAAACTCAGATTCAGTCCTGAAATTCTTACTTTCTCTCTAAATGAGTATTCTTATTTACTTATTTAGTGCTGTTGTGGGGGTTTTTTCTGATAATTTAAACACTTTAGGTAGTTTAAATTAATTCTCTTAAGAGAAAGTGGTTTTTCCCTAAAATATTAAAGCAAAAAAAAAAATTCTCTATAACATTTTATTTGCACTAGAGTACATGGGATATGCTTCAATTATCACAGGCAAATAGTCAAATCGCCATTTTTCCCAATGCTAAAACAAAGTTAATCTAAAAACAAAATAAATGACTTGTTTTAAAATGTAGGGTATATGTATTATACCTTCCAAAAATGAAATCTTCATTTATCTTTAAGTTAAAAGGTAATATGAAATCAAGACAAATATATTAAGTTTATTTTAAACTTATCTCAATAGAGCATGATCCTGAAAAAAAATTACCATCCAAAAATAAATCAACATGGAAAGAACTCACAGAGACTGGCTTTTTCAGAGTCACCATTCACCTATATTATCAAAGATATTAATAGATCCATGATAGATAAAGAGATAGAAAAGTAATTTACCATGTGAAGACATCATTGCTATCATCAGACCTTCCCAAAAATTATGCAGTGACCTTGCATTCACTATGTAACTCAAGTTAGTCCCTGACGTTTAAATTTACCACTTCAAAATAGGTGTTAGCATGGAACAGAGCCGTGGAAAATAAATAAGTA
>PVHT020000021.1:1797542-1840342 GCA_004024745.2 Catagonus wagneri
CTTGCTCAGTGGGTTAACGATCCGGCGTTGCCGTGAGCTGTGGTGTAGGTTGCAGACGCGGCTCGGATCCTGCGTTGCTGTGGCTGCGGCGCAGGCCAGTGGCCACAGCTCCGATTAGACCCCTAGCCTGGGAACCTCCACATGCCGCAGGTGCGACCCGCGGCCATAAAATGACAAAAGGCAAAAAAAAAAAAAAAAAGTTTTATTTTCAGAAGATGTATGCCTTAGGACATAAATTCTTTGTAGGGAAGAAATGAGAAACTGTCAGGGATAAAACCTTCTTTTCTTTTTAATTATGCAGCAATTGCAATCACCCCTGTGTTCTCCAGCAAAATCTGACACAGAGATTCTTCTTAACCAAGAGTCCTGGACCTTCTATGTAATCAACATCGTTCTCCAAAGATAAATGGATTCTTGACTGAATGGGCCATAAACAAATTCTCTACAGAAGTGCTAAGTAGTTCAGAAATATCTTCAAAGGGAATTCCAACAAATGTCCTGGCCTTCGTGCCAATGGGCTCAGTGACAAGAGCAGGGGACGGAGAGTGAGAGCCCAAAACAACTTAGCCATATGAGTTTGGTCAAGACACTTTTTCTCTGTGTCTCAGTTTTCGTTGAAAATGGGAGTATCACCTTCTCCTACCAGTAACCAGTGATCACTGTAAGGGCAGAAGGAACACATATGTGTGCCTGTCTCCAGGGCTGATGCTCAAAATACTGAGCATCTAGTGTGTCCTAAGTACTGAATATCAGCACTGCTTATCCTCCATCCCATTTAGAAAGGACTCGAGGAAACTGACAAAAGAAAACTAACATTTTCTCCCCTCCAAAAAACAAAAAAAAATCATAATTTCTAATTTGAAGAATTTAGGGCAAAATGGAGTTCCCCTGTTGTGGCTCAGCAGTAACAAACCCAACTAGTATCCATGAGGATACAGGTTCAATTCCTGGCCTCGATCCCTGGGTTAAGGATCCAGCGTTGTCATGAGCTGTGGTGTAGGCCGCAGACATGGCTCAGATCCCGAGTTGCTGTGGCTGTGGTGTAGGCCGGCAGCTGCAGCTCTGATTCAACCCCTGGCCCGGAAACTTCCATATGCCATGGGAGCAGCCCTGAGAAAGGAAGGGAGAGAGGGGAGGAAGGAAGGATGAATTTAGGGCAAAGTGAATGTAAAGGTCAGCCATGAAATGAAGAACATCAAATCTGGAAGGATATTTCTCACAAGGGCCCTAGCAAGGGGGACTTTGAAAGGAACCAAGCTGACCCTCTACACAGTAGATGCTTCATTTCTCAGTTATACAGTGTCAGCCCCTCCCCATTATCCTTGGGTTTTTCTCCAAGTCTTATTTGAGCTTCTGCTAAGAAGGAAGACAAGAAACATTTATGTCTACTCTTCCAAGTACATCTGTCAGCCCCACATAAGTGCCATCTCACATAATCCTTCCCCCAATGTAAGTGGATCATTATTCCCATATTACAGGTCACAATAAACAGAGATTCCAAGGGGGGGGCGCAATTCTTACAACAACCCAAATCTGAAGCCTCAAAGGTTTATTTGATTTACTGCCAGAGCCATGAGTTCAGATGACTAGAACGGGAACAGATAACCTTAAATAATGATTGAGCAAAGACTCCTAGACTCTGCTGCAGAAAGACGTTAGTGTCCCTAGCCAACACAGACGTAGGCGGCCATCCTGATGGTGGTAACACAGTAAGCCATCAATGAAATGGATATGGACACAAGAGATATTTCTACTGTGAAAACTCTCACTGACCCTAGAGAAATATTTTCAATTAAAAAATCATCAGGTACTTTAATTCATTTAAAATTCACGTTGTAACTTGTACCACAAATAGTTCCTACGCCACAAGTTTATGGAATGCTGATTAAGCATTGAGCATCATGAGAGATATCTTGAAATATAATTTTTAAAGCAATGCAGCCCTTCCAGGTGGAGACTGCATTTTCCTTGCCTTTATTATGTCTGTCAGATTCGTTCATCATTATATTTTCAGTTTGCACTTTGGCCATGACTTGTCATTAAAATTTGGTTTTTGATTGGTCTTTAAAGAATGCAAAACCCAGGATCTTAAAAGATGAAAAAATGGATATTCACTGAAAACCTATTACATGCGTAGCTCTGGCCTAGGCCTTATGGAGCTTATGAACCACTAAACAAACGCAGAATATGAGCCTCTCATCATCTTCCCTTATAATCAGGTTGAGTCCACTACTAGCACAGTTGCTTTAGCAAGACTAAACTCCTTGGCACCTACACTTAAGTCAGAATACCATGGATGGTTATGGGGTTTTGTTTTGTTTTGTTTTGTTTTTTACTTTTTTAGAGCGTCACCCACAGCATATGGAGTTTCCAGGCTAGGGGATGAATCAGAGCTACAGCTGCCAGCCTTCACCACAGCCACACAGGATCCAAGCCATGTCTGGGATCTATATCACAACTCACGGCAAAGCTGGATCCCAGACCTACTGAGTTAGGCCAGGGATCAAACCCACATCCTCATGGATACTAGTCGGATTCCTTTCTGCTGCACCACAACGGAAAATCCAAGAATGCCATGGGTGGTTATGTTTTGACATCATAGCTAACTCTTTAACCAATTAAAGCCACTCCCTCACTACAATCAAAATCTCTCAGGATCCCACAGAGCTTCCTTCTTCAGTCCTCCCTCTGTCCATGCCTAAGCCTCAGCATTCTCCTGACTACCCCATTATCTCCAACTTGACCCAACAACCTCTCCTCTTCCCAAGTCTATGGCATCTACTCATTCTTCTACTCCCTCCCTTTCTACAGTTTAGTTGCTTCCTGGCCACCCTTCCATGATCTGCCCCACTTTGACATCTGGATCAGTCTGTCTGTATCCATCTCCTGCCATCATCATGGTCAAATTCAACAACCAAGTTCAAGATACTTGGACATTCTATAATACACGCACTTTACCATTGATCATCCTTCTTTTTTCTTCTCTCTACAATTCCTTCCTAGGAACTTATTCATTTCCAAGGCTTCAATTATTACACCTAAAGATACCTAAACCTCTCTCTTGACCCTCAAACAGTTCCCAGAACCCTAGACACACATTTCCACCTGACATGTATGGCAGATGACTTGCTGTGCACATATTAATTCATCATCTTTGCTCAACAACTGCCCGTCCCCACAGTCCTTTCCCTTCTTCTATGTCTTAGTCCCAATATTCTCTCCTCCTTGGGGGTTCACATGACTGACTTCACTTGAATGCCTTGTGCCCTGTCACATCCAATATGTTTCCAAGTCCTATAAATTTCTCCCCAAGAAATGTCTGTCTTTACGCTCTTGCCGCTGTCATTGATGTCTTAACTATATTGTGACTATAGTCTGTCATCTTTGTGTTTGTCACAATCAGCAGAACACTGTGAATGATTAACACCCATCTTTTTTTTTTTTTTGCCTTTTGTCATTTTAGGGCCGCACCCGCGGCATGTGGAGGTTCCCAGGCTAGGGGTCTAACAGGTGCTGTAGCCACTGGCCTTCACCACAGCCACAGCAACGCGGGATCCAAGCCGTGTCTGTGACCTACACCACAGCTCACGGCAACGCCAGATCATTAACCCACTGAGCAAGGCCAGGGATCGAACCCGCAACCTCATGGTTCTTAGTCGGATTCGTTAACCACTGTGCCACGACGGGAACTCCTTTTTTTTTATTATTATTATTTTTTTATGGCCACACCTGCAGCATATGGAAGTTCCGAGGCTAGGGGTCCAATCAGAGCTGCAGCTGCTGGCCTGTACCACAGTCATAGCAACTCGGGATCTGAACTGCATCTGCCACCTATGTCGTGGCTTCTGGTAATGCTGGGTCCTTAACCCGCTGAGCAAGACCAGTGATCAAACACACATCCTCATGGACACTATGTCAGGTTCTTAACTCGCTGAGCCATAATGGGAACTCTAGCACCCATCTTTTAAACTCAGTTCTACAACACATTTTCTCACTTATTGTCAGGAATAAACCCAAGTTTGGGGTCCTAACGCTTACAAAACTTAAGATAAGTACTTTTAATAGTATGGATTCAATATTAGACACAGCAGAACCTTGGAAGGAGCCTATACAAGTGAAGGGTCTTGAAGGTTAAGACCTTCTGAAATTCACTTCTGAAACACAGATACACTTTGAGTTTCTAATTGAAACTTTAACCCTAAAATTTTCTATTAAAGTGCTATATTGTGTAATCAGTATAATTTCAGAATCAAAACTTCTATCTCTCAGTGGGTTTTCGTAATAGACTTCTAAAGCTTGAAACATATAACTTAAATCCACACAACTATCAGGTTAATCTTCCTGATTCATAGCTTTTAGCATAATATGCTCCACTCAAAATCGTCCTCTGCCAGGCCAATACCTATGGATCTGACTTCAAATCTCACAATCTGGTCTCTAAAACCCATTATTATTAAAAACCTGGAAGGGGAGTTTCCTGGGGGCCTAAAAGTTAAGGACTACTGCAGCTCAGATTACTGCTGTGGCATGGGTTCAGTCCCTGGCTGGGGAACTTCCACATGCCAGAGGCACAGCCAAAATAAAAACTAGAAGGATGGTAGCTTTGAGAAGCTAACTACTTTTTTTTCCTCTCTCCCTCCACTGAGTCCTATCAGTGTTTACTGCTTTAGAAGATGTGGCAGATAAAAAACAGCGCCTACCAATATATTCCCATCCCTCCCTTCCAAAGAACCCAGGCAAATAGAGAGGACTCAGGATCTAGTCAGAATATTAGGAAAAAATAGAATTTGAGGAGAGAATCCTTTCCCCAGCTTTGAAGAGAGTACAGGGGTAAGATCTGGGTCCTAGAGAGAAATATTCTGATTCCCGTTTTCCAAAAAGAGAGCTCACCATTTCCAAAAAGCTGGCAAGGCCCAAGAGCAGAGAGCATGTGTGTCCTACCTCTCAGAAGACTAGAGAAGGGGTGAATCCCCCCAATATCCTCATAGACTGCGCCATGTGTCAGCCTTGCTGGGATTCCCATGCTGCAGGGAGGTCAGAAGTAGCATGTGAACCACAAGCTGTAAAGCAACCGCCTGCATGGACGGCTGATGGAAGACCAAGACGGGCCCTGCAATGTCTTGACCACAAACGACCCCTGGGACTTGGCCATAATTCTGGGCAAAGGTGGGGGGAGTAGCTGGGAGGGCACTTGGAACTGACAGAGAAAAGCTTTGGGCTATGCCAGAGTAATAACAAATAAGTGGAACTTCAAAAAATGAAGCCATGTATGTTTGTCGCACACTTGAGTATACACTGAGATTCATGTCCATTCAAGTCCTGAAATAGCCCTAAGGTTAAGTATTCTAGCTACACTAAATTTAAGGCATTAATTCTAAAAATGTCATTTCCCAACTGGCCTCCCTAGGCCCCTCCACGCTCAGCCTACATAGGTACCCAGTGGGTTTCCTCTCAAAATATCCCCGCCTGAAAATATATCTGGGCTAGCCTCTCTTTAGCAGGAAGATGGACACCAGAGCAGTTTAGCACCTTACCGGGAGGGCTTTTTTCAAAATTCAGAGTTATGTGGGTCTTTTTGCCCTAAACTACAAATCTGAAGACCAGGAAAAGCTGACCAGCAAATAACTGTGCTAAAAAACACAGCAGCCCATTCTACATCAGATTTGGGGGACAGATGTGCTTACTTTCATTGGATAACCACCAATAAATAACCCTTTTCATAATGCACAGAAATGTTTACCTTCTATAAATGTCACCCTCCTGGATTTGTGCAGGACAAAAGGGGAGATTCATTAATAAGTGAAAATTAGACACAGAGGAGAACCCAACAGAGAGATAAATGAAGAGAGGAATGCCAGCCAATCTACTGTATACAAGTTGCAAAGACGAATGGGCCTTTGGTTCTGAAATAAGATTTCCCTACTTAGTTTTTCTCCATTTTACAAAATGCACCAAAGGATGCTTCGGCTCTATTCCTATGTCACCAGTGGGAAAAAAAGAAGAGCACAGGAAAGTGATAATAATATGGCCAAAATTTGCTTTTATCTTAACGCCTTTCACCCAATGATCTTTCTGTCCTTAAATGAAAACTGATTAAACCTCACAACGTCCCTTTGGCAGGTTTCTTCAGCTGGGCCTGAATGGAAGCAGAGAGAAGTGGCATGGATTGCATCACCCAGGTTCAGGCTATGGGGCTCTAACAGAACTAGAAGCTGGCCCAAGGGACTCACCTCCCATAACCCACCTAGAAGCACTGGGAAATAGCCTGGCTCCTGGAAATTGTTGGCCACTCCACCTCCATTTTTGGAGTTAGCTATGTTTTTCATTTAACTGTCTTCGGGGCATCCACCTTTGACAGCTGTTCTTCTGAGAACGTGACTAGAGAATTGTCAAAAGACTTGCCTGTGGCCTCCAAAGAGTGTCCCCTCTCAGGATCACTGCTGAGGGCCTGCAGGTAGCACATAGCAAGTACAGTTCAGTAATTGGGGGGTTGCTGCTGAAGTACCTTCATGCTGACTAATTAATCTCTACTAATTAGTGCTCAGATGTAACAGTGTAGCATTTAAGGGCCATAACGAGGGAAATAAAATCTGCTCTTCAGAAATTTGCTCAAGAGTTTGATTGCCTTTTTTCAGATAAACAATGGCACCCATCCATCCAGGCACAGAAACTACAGTGAGGAATTCACCTCAGAGACCCCTGCTAAGTATGGCCCCAAAGTCTCCCAAGTAATAATACTAGGTCTAAATCCTGTAAAACCTCAGCAAAGTCATAGGCCCCTCAATGTATTAGAACTGGAAAGAGCTTCAGAGACCATCTAGCCCAGCTTTTTCTTCCTGCAGACAGGGCAACTGAGGCCCAGAGAGGTAAGGTGACCTGCCCAGGACCCTGCAGCCAGAGGGGACAAAGCTGAGACTAGAAAGTGGGTCCCTGACCCTCATGTTTTACCAGGTCCCATTTCCTTATGCGAACAGGTTTGGACCCTGCTGGACGCTGGACATCTCCAAGGACAGCTTTTGAGAAGCAGCCCCATCAGCAGACTCGGGGCCAGATGCCACAAAGCCAGGATGAAATCTCTCTTGGGCACCTTCCCTCATCTCCCTCACCTTGAACCACCACCTCCACCTTCCTGTGCTTCCACCCTCACCATCAAGCTCTTACCCACCCAGTGTCTCATTCCTGGAGCGGCCTGCCCCCAGATTGAAGGGTTATGTGAACCCCGAAGTCAGAAGACATACCCTGCACCTGGCTACAGAACCTGAGTCCAGAGGTGTTTATCTGCCAAAGGGACAAAGCTATGTTACACACAGGTGCACATGCAGAAAGAGAAGGAGAACAGCCGTATGACCCGTGTGGTGGGGGGTGGGGGCGCAGTGGGAGACATGTCTCTCCAGTTAACTTCAGGGCAAATGATGAGACCCATGGTCAATCATCTCCATTTAAGCCCGCCACTCCCTCTCCCTTTGCTCCTTTGCCTGTGCCTCTGCGTCCTCTTCCTTGCCCCAGATCTGAGTCTCTTCCATCTCTTTACCTGAGCCAAATAATAAACTGAAGGCAGGCACTAGTCTGTGGGGTTTCTCTGAAAGAGAGAAAGGTGGAGCCTTGCCCCACCCGGCATTTCAGAACAAGGAAGGGGGTGGGGGGCAGATAGGGTTGGGACCCCTCACAGACTCACTTCTGAGTGATGCTGTGATAACTGTCCAACAAGTAGTGAAATTCAACTCCTGGGGAAAACGACTTAGCACCAGTATATTGTTGTCCTTTGTATTCTGTTTATCTTTAGCTATTCCTTTCTGGGAGCAGAAGGTGTGAAGGCAAATAGTAAACCCTCCCACAGCTTTCTCCTCCTGTTCTCATCACTTGCAGCCAGCTCTGCAGAAGCCAGCCCCAGCCCTGAAGACAATGGGATGCATTGACTGAAGCCCTGCAGTAGTCTGAAAGGAGTACCCAGTTCAAACAACTTGTAATTTCTTTATGCCTCAGGCTCTATCTACAAAACACAGGGCTTAGACTAGATGTTTTCTTTCTGCTCTGAAATCACAGTCCTGGATTCCCTCTCACCCCCCTCCACCCCTCTAGTATTAATTGAGCACCTACTTATGCAGATCACTGTCCAAAGTACTGGAGCTACCATCGCCAATGAAGCTTCAGGCCCCACACTCAAGTTGCCACATCACTTGAAAAATACTGTTATAGAGCCATATCCAAGTGCTGCAGGCAATGGCAGTGGGGTTTTGGGGAAGGGTGGGGAGAGATTTTGGAAGCCTTCCTGGAAGAGGGAGCAATTGTACTTAGTCATGAAAGATGAGTTGGAGTTTCCAGGTGAACAAGGCCTGAGGGGGGCAAGCGATGGAGGATGGTCCAGGCAAAAGAACCTTCATACACAGAGGAAAAGGTTAGGGAATGTCACATAGCGTAATACAACTAGAGGAGAGGAATGACAGAGTTAAGGGCTGAAGACAAGTTTCTACATCACGCTGAGGAATTTAGACTTTGTGATGTGAGCTTACAAAACTGTTAATGTGTCAGCAACATTTCTGAGACTAAATCTGATTTTCTTTCACTACCAAAGTGCTCGAGAGAGGTGTTATAAGGGAAAACCCTCATAAAATCTTAACATCAGTCCTTACTGCAAAATGATTTTTTTCTTTCTTATGGAAAACAGGACGGTAATAGACTCCGCCTACTGTTTTTAAGCAAGTTCCAACAAGACTCCCCCAAGATCTTTTCCCAAGAGGAAAGCTGCCTATGGAAATAATAAAGGGGAACACAAAATGACTACAAACCTTCTGGTTAAAATTCCTCTTTATCCAAAGACCATGCTTGTCTCCTTTCTATTTCTATAAAGAAGACTAAAATAAGCCACCCAGAATCCTGGAAGTGATGAGAGGTAGGCTCAAGATTCCTGCTCCAGGTACCACGTGCCCCTTTTTAACAATCTTCCTGGAAAACCCACAGAGCTTGGTTGTGGCTTGAGGGCACTCCCTTCTTTGGTCTGCCTTGCTGCTCCTTAGGGGTTCACAACTGCTTGAACACAAAGAAATGTCACCTTTGGCTGAGGAATGAAAGCCAGGTGGCTACATCGAGTTGAAAAAGAAATAAAAGAACAAGAGATCCCATGATTGGATAAAATCTTATGATGATGTCCTGGAAATTACTGCCCCTTTAGAGCAGAAAGATTTACACAAGACGTAGCCCAGAGACAGACAGCATCCCTGAAAGCCAAAAATGCCTACCATATTGTCTCAAAAACCTAAAATATAAAAGACTAAAAAGTACCCCCTTCAACCCTCATCACTGGTCCCAGTCACCACCCAGCAGTTTTTGTTTGCTCTTTGTGGTGTCCCCTTCAAGACTCTCCTGTCTATTCACAAGGCCTCTCACCTCCCAGGCCAAGTAGATCTTAGACTGGCTTAATAAATTAAAAATTGTAGGTCTGGTGTTCCCATCATGACTCTGTGGCAAGGAACCTGACTAGTATCCATGAGGACTAGGTTCGATACCTGGCCTTGCTCAGTGGGTTAAGGATTCGGTATTGTTGCTAGCTGTGGTGTAGGTCACAGACATGGCTCGGATCCTGAGTTGCTATGGCTGGCCAGCAGCTAGAGTTCCGATTTGACCCCTAGCCTGGGGACTTCCACATGCCATGGTTACAGCCCTAAAAAGACCAAAAATAAAATTGTAGGTCTGGTTCCAGGGCAGGGGGTCAACACATTTTTCTAAAAGGACCCAAGAGTAAGTATTTTTTGCTTTATGAGGCTGTGTACATAGGTTGCTGATCCCACAGGCTGTGTACATAGGTTGCTGATCACTGATCCAGACCATGAACCCTATGGGCACTTATATTTTATTTAAAGTAGAAGAGAAGTTCTCGTGCTTGTAAAGAATCAGGTATGAGCAGAGGTCAATTATTTGAAATAATTACAGAACAACACAAGACAGCAGATCACAGGTTTGGCATTGAGGACAAGGATTTCAACACCCACTCAAGTGCAGACTCATTGATTTGGGGCTGGCGAAGCAGACGGACGTCAGTCCTTTGCGGGGCACACACTTTCTGGTCCTCTTAATTAAGGCCACTCGCAAATGACTTGGAAAGTGTTTGGGGTGTCAAGCAATTGGGGAAACCTGTGAAACGGAGCCTCAGCTATTGGCCTCCGCCCCATCCGCAGTCACCCCACCCGCACCACCACCTCCCCCACAAGCGAACACTTCGGAAAACAGAAGCATGTGGAAGCATACTTTCAATGATTAATCTCACTGTTTCACTGTTTCACTCTCAAACCTAAAGGAGGAGGAAGAAAGAGAGGCATTCTCATTTCCCACTGAAAGTAATCACAGCTCTATATCCCCCAGTGTTTACATAAAGGGAGCTGTTTATTTAGAATCCTTGCTGATAGGAACACCACACACTCACGACTTATTATATATTCCCTTTCCATTTTGTCTTTTTTTTTGGCGGGGGAGGGGGGGAGAGAATTATGTATATTTTATGATAACCCAAAATGACTTATACATAAAAAATACAGACTTTAAAGATAAAAAGGATTAGTCCCAGGTAATGCATTTTCCATGAGTGGCTATAGGGCTCTCGGTTCCAAGAGGTACCGGCTGCATACAAATGAATTGATAAAAGTCTGACGCCGTGGATGGGTAGCAAGGCTCATGCTTTGCTGGAGATGATTCTTCAAGTTACAATAAATCAGACAGACAGTGTCGGCCTTTGAGGATAAACCTGTGATGGCTTGTTGTGCCTCTCTGAATCGCCTCAGAGGCCCGGGGACTAAAAAGTGCCTAGATGTCACATTAAATCTACCGGGAGGATGGAGCACTTCAAAGACGAACGCAATCAGATCTGATGGAAAATACATTTTCTGAAAGCTACTGACAAAAAAGTAATCTTTGATGTGGATGTTGAATAACAATTGATATTGTCTTGCCTGACATTTTTCATTATTGCCGTCTTATACAGCCTACTTCATGTATTAAAGCAATATTAACTGTTTGACAGGGACAAATCCTCCAACGATCACATAAGCAATTGTTTCTGAATTGTCCTAGCCTACTGCCTGTAAAACCTGTCCCAATAACCGCTTTTAAATACGACGGTAGACGCTCTTTCCTGACTAGCTAGACAGTGTCTGAGCTCCAGCGGAGTTCAGTGGAGTCTGGGGAATATTAAAAATGGTTAGGTGGTTATGAGGTGTCATTTGATTATAAGGAAGAAGCAGGAGTGTTTTGTGAAGGTGAGTTTTAATGAGAGAGGTCCATAAAAGTTAGTCCTTATTACTCCCCATCTTCGGCACACATTTCTATCAAGTAGACGTCCACACAACTCAGACCTGATGCAACTCTTGTTCAAAGTGGGAAATAAAGGATCGTACAGGAGACCTTTGTTATTTATGCAATGAAATAAAGCCATCTCTGGCTGTGCAAGAACCTATAAAATACCGTGGAATGAAGTCCCTCAATATGCTTCTGGAAAGAAATCCAAGCGGATCTGGAAGGCATTACATGTCACTTTGAAAACCCAGTGCACCTCCTGAGGCTTGATGTCTTAACCTTCAATTGTAAATACATGTGGTTTCATTGTAGGTATTTGTAAGGCTTAAAATCTCTAATTTTCTGATGACCTTGAGCTTCTCGAGACATGGGGGGAGAAGTTCTACACAATAGCTAAGTTGGTTTTTTTGTTTTTTCGTTTTTTTTCTATGAAATAGGGTTAATTGTACCTTAGAGTAAAAGACAGAAAACTAAAACCCCACAATTCAATATCACAAAATCATGACAACCTGCATTGAAGATGCTCAAAAGTTATCATTTGCAGCAAAGATACCTCTGGGATGTGATATGTATTCTTCACTTGCATTATTATTATTTCCTCACCTTCCCTGGAGCTTCCAGCTTTAGATTGCCCTAATAATATAGCTCACCTGCTTGTTTGTGATGCAGAAGTCTTTCTCAAAGTCTACTTGATCACTGGAATGGGGTGCAAGGGGCTCAGTCTCCTTTGCTGTATTTGAAATAAGGGAGATGGCAGTAGGAAAAATAAACCACTTCCCCAGAGTGGAGAATTAGAAGATAAAGCACTGCCACTTGGGCATTTTTGTGACCTTAGACAAGTCATTTACCCCTCTTTGCTCCCCATCAGGGTCAGCAAGCTTTATCTTAAAGGGCCAGATGGTAAGTAATTGAGACTTTGTGGGCCATACTGTCTGTTACAAATACTCAATTCTGCTGTTACAGCACAAAAGCAGCGTCCTCAATACTTAAATGAGTGGCAGGGTTCTGTCTGGATAAAACTTTAATTTAAAATACAGACTAGTGAGCCAGATTTGTCCTGCAGACCAGTGGTGGCCAACCCCTGCTCTGGAACCCCCCCCTCCTTTTTTTTGGCTTTTGTCATTTTAGGGCCACACCTGTGGCATATGGAGGTTTCCAGGCTAGGGGTCTAATCGGAGCTCTAGCCGCCTGCCTACGCCACAGCCACAGCAACGCCAGATCCAAGCCACATCTGCAACCTACACCACAGCTCAGGGCAACACCGGATCCTTAACCCACTGAGCAGGTCAGGGATCGAACCCACAACCACATGGTTCCTAGTCAGATTCGTTAACCACTGAGCCATGACAGGAACTCCCTGGAACCCTTTTCTATAAAATGGGTACTCACAGAAAATCAGAATTAATACTCTCTACTGATGAACATATTAAACTGGTTCATAAATGAGACCATGTTTCTGCCCCTGATAGGAAAAGGCAATAGGCAAAAGTCCACAACATGATAATTATCTTCTGAGAGTCATCTGCTGAATATATATTCATCTTAATAAAAAGGCTATATCACTGTTTATTAACCCATCTGGTTTATGACTATGCATTTTAAGATTGAGCACAGCTATCTTCTCTTGACGTCCTTTACAAACCCAGGAAAATACACTGTATGATTTCTCATCTGGCAGCAACAAGTGGGAGGCTGGTAAATTATATCAAAACTGTTTGAGAAGGGAAGCTACCAGGTAGTTGCCCTCAGGGAGGACTTTTCGAATGCTTGAGTAGCCTTTCCTAACAATACAAATGTAAGGTAAGTATGCATTCTTTATTAGGGTGCAGTAAGAACTAGAAGGCTAGTTCCTCCCATAAAATGATATAAGGTCCCTATCAGTCAGGACCAGCAAGGCTACGCTGCACTAACAAGCAACTGGAATTTCTCCATTGTTTAAAAGGCAACCAAGATTATTTTTGTTACGCACTGCATGTTTATCTTGGGTCAGAAAGATGGCTCTGCTGGTTGGAAGCACTCAGGAGCCCAGTCAGAGACACAAGCGGATTCAGACTTCTACCATCAAGAAGGCCAAGGAAAAATAAACATGCAGAACTTCACCTGGGCGCTTCAAAGTGGTACACGTTCAACTTCCACTCATATTTCATTGGCCAAAGCAAGTCACCAGGCCACGCCTGACCTCAATACAGTAAGGAAGTGAAATCCTTCATTGGTACACAACAATGATGTCTACCATAGGGGTTGTGGGGTTTTCGTAGGGGAAAGAATGAATGAAGGCCCTGACTTGTTTGCTTCGGACATGTAACTTTACTGTAAACACTACTTAACTGCAAAGGTCACAGAAGTCCTCAAAGAGAGGCTCAGGTGGAGAAAGGAAAGGCAGATCAGGCTGAGGCCCCATGCCAGGGCTGAGAGGCTCATGGGAAAGTGCTGGCTTCGACATAAGACAGGTCTAGAAGTCCCTCTAAGCTCAACACAAGGGTGCACACAGCCACTCAAGAAAGCTACAACCTGTTGCCTCAACAGAAATCTGGACCGTGCCAACTGTCATGGACAAACAGTTGACCAGTGGCCCAGTTTTCAAGAGTGACAGTCCACAGAGGGGACAGAACATCACGGATGACGATCCTGGGTCTGCTGGCAGCCACATCAGATCCTCAGCTCCAGGATCTCTCAGTCTGGAACGTGAAAGCACCATCTATTCAACTGGCCTAAGTCAACTCCTAGTCCTTGGGAGCAGATGAGGCCGACCTCACAAATGGGACCAGAGAGGAGAGCATGAACTCACTACGTCAGAGGTCTGACAGTTACATGAGGAGGAGGATCTATCCTTGTTTTCCCTCTTTGCTTGTCAGCGTCACAGTGTGAGCTGGCCTGAAGAAGTTCCTCCCTTCCACTGAATGTGAGCTATCAGGTTTTCACCCACCCCTGAGTGAGAACTTAATCAACTATGTCATGCAGCTGGCTGGGAGGAGAGATGAGGTTTGCCATTTAAGCTCTAAACATGTAGCATAAAGGCTTTGGGAAACAATAAGGAGAGATAGACCTCAAAATTTTCCCAACAAGGCTAAGAGGCTGTGATTCTAGGTGTGGCTGGAGGGGGTCCTTCTCTAGCCCCTGAAAGCTCCTCGTGCCCTCGTATTCCACCTGAAGCTGGCCCCAGCTCACTTAGCAGATTCAAATCAGAAGGAAGTAAATACTCAGCACAAAGACTGGGGGTACACTTCCAGCAGTTCTGCTTTGCTCACTGACATCTCATCTGCCCACCCAGGGTGTCACCAGCAGCCATGGGGCAGGGTGTGCTTCCCCCAGAACAGTGATGGTTACAGTAAGAACCACCAAGGTCTGAACACAACTCCTGTGCTACAAGCTGTGTGGCTTTGGGAAAATCACTTAACCTTTCTGTGCACTGGTATTCACATCTGTACAAAGGAGATCATAAGGGCACTTGGGACAGTATGTAACACCTACTAACTGCTATCACATTAGCCATCATTAACACATGCATCTAAACGCTTCTCCACATTACAATACTCACATCATGCCCCTCTCTAGAGACAGTGGAATTACTCTTTATTTTTTTTTTGGTCGTTTTGCCTTTTCTAGGGCCGCACTCGTAGCATATGGAGGTTCCCAGGCTAGGGGTCTAATCGGAGCTGTAGCTGCCTGCATATGCCACAGCAACACAGGATCCAAACCACGTCTGCGACCCACACCACAGCTCACAGCAATGCCAGATCCTTAACCCACTGAGCGAGGCCAGGGATCAAACCCACAACCTCATGGTCCCTAGTCGGATTCGTTAACCACTGAGCCACGATGGGAACTCCTGGAATTACTTTTTATCCAGCAACTATTACATACCAATAGATTAGCATATTTCATATATCACATACTTATGAATTTAATTTAACTTCATGTTTACCAGGGCCTAGACATGTTTGTGTCCATATTATAGATGAGGAAACTGAGGCTCAGATCAAGAAAACTATCCAAACCCATGACTAGAAAGGACATTTCCAAGCAACTCTGAAGGTTCTGAGTCCTTTCACTAGAATGTGCTACTTCTCCCGTTCTCTCCGGAGCCAGACAGAGTAAGATGGGGACAGAATGCACCTCACTGACTGATGGATCCTTCTACCAAAGTAAAACGAGGGTGGGGGGCAGCCTGCGAAGAGGGAGGAAGACACCAAAAGTCAGTCTATGGGACAGCATTGCCATCTCAAGCCCTGGGAAAGGTGACTTTCCTCTCTTCATTCCCCAAGTATCTGTAGCAGTATTATGTCACAGCCAGGACAGGACGAACAGATCCCCGTGAACATATCTCAAGTTCCTTTCTACTCTCCCCACACTCCAGCCGCCAGCTACACATTCCCAGAGACCCTCCAACAAACTTCTGCCCCTTCAGAACTTCTTCCCCTCTAGAGACTCACAGCCCGTCCAGATTTTACGGATGTGTCTGAGTTTCAAAATAAAGTAACCCAACCAAGTGGAACCTTTGTGAAACGTCCCCAGGGATATGTGTGCTGCCAGGCTCAGCTGAGTCTCTAGCAGCTGGAGCCTGTGAGTCTCCATGTCTGGATTCTGGTCCTAACTGTCATCAGCTCACTGGGGCAAGACCCACCCCCTCAAGCTTGAGGAGTCCCCTTGCTGTGCTCAGATGCCCTGTAAGGAAAAGAGATGATCGCAGTGGTTCCTCCAACTCTAGAAAGCAAGTTCCAAATCTACCCCCTTCCCTGGTTAGATGTCCCAAGCATACCTCGTGAAGTTCTAGAAAATTCTAAGTGGAACACAGAGGTGTCACTATCAAAAAGTGCTTTTGCCCTCCTTGTTTCCATTTCAGTTCAGTGGACCAAATTTGACAGAGAAATATGACCAACCTTAATGGAGGAGAGAAACGGTTTGTCAGTTAATCTCAAATAGCAAAATAATTACAAGTGGATAAATGCTGCTGAGATAAGGAAAGCCAGCAACCCGATGCCTCAATACCTATAACCATACAAAGCAAAGCTCTTATTCTCAAAGCACAATAAACAAAAAACCAAGAGAGACAGAGAGGCGATTTTGTACCAGACAGGAAATGAGAAGATGTTCGTGAAAATGCTTGAAAACTGCCAAGTGTAAGACCAAAGGTGACCTGTTGTGCGGTGATAACGGGAACAGCTATAGAGCTGGCAATTCTTGTCCTCAGGCTGTGATGATCATTCTCCCCAAGTTATGCAGGAGAGGTGTTAACTGGAATGTTCTGTCAGAAGGGGAACGAGAAGAGAGAAGACCTCGATGGCTCACCCAGTCCACCGGGCCCTGTGACAGGAGCTGACATGCTGTCCCTCAGGTGATCCTCACCCTCCTGTGGGAAGCGTACCTCTGTGACAGATTAAATGTTTGCATCCCCAAATACTACGATGAAATCCTAACCCCCAGGGTGGTGACATCCAGAGGTGAGGCCTTTGGGAGGTGGCAAGGTCATGAGCGTGGAGCTCTCATGCATAGAGTTAGCGCCCTTGTAAGGAACTCCACAGAGCTCCCTCGATTTTTCTGCCCTGGGAGTTTACAGAGACAAGGCACCAGCTAGGACCCAGAAAGAAGGCTCTCACCAGACCCTGGACCTGCTGTCCCCCGACCCCCCGCCCCGGTCTCTAGACCTGTGAGAAATCAATTTCATTAAGCTACCCAGTCTCTGGTATTTTGTTGTAGTAGCTCAAATGGATTAAGACGACCTCTAGCCTTAGTTTTCAGACCTAGAAGCTCAAGTTCGCAGAGTTCAAGAGGACTCTAAAGTCACCCAACCAGGCAGAGGAGGATTTGAAATTCAAGACTGCAATTCCAGGAGTTCCTGTCGTGGCTCAGTGGTTAACAAATCCAACTAAAAACCATGAGGTTGCGGGTTCGATCCCTGGCCTTGCTCAGTGGGTTAAGGATCCGGCGTTGCCGTGAGCTGTGGTGTAGGTTGCAGATGCGCCTCAGATCCCGTGTTGCTGTGGCTGTGGCTTAAGCCAGTGGCTACAGCTCCTGTTAGACCCCTAGCCTGGGAACCTCCATATGCCGCGGGTGCAGCCCTAGATAAGGCAAAAAGGCAAAAAAAAAAAAAGACTGCAATTCCAAATGCAAATCTATTGGACCTGGTCTCCAGCCATGATGTCATGAAGAGGTACTTCAGCAGAACAAAGGGCTTACACTTACATGTAGCAAAACATTTAGAAAACAGTATATGAGTACCACAGACCAATTGCTTTTGCCACCCTATTTTCATTCAGTGCTCTTTCAGCTGAACAGAAGCTATGCCCAGTAGGCACATTCGGCCCTGCTGCTTTCACTTCCCAGGCTGGAGGGTAGAAAATGATGATCCCACCTGGCCATCAGCACCTTGACCCACAGGGCCAGCTTCAAGAACAGCTGGATCCACCTGTTCAAATGAAACAGGTCTGCTCTCCATGGTGCTGTCTTCTAACTCAAGCAACTGCCCCCACAGGTAGCAAAGCTGGTCCCCAGCAGTTGCAAGCATATATCCTACCAGCCTCGCCAACACGAGAGATGTTTTTAAGTATTTTCCCCAAAGCTCCAGTTAAAATCCTAGGGCCTATGGTTCAACAGGTTATGAACCTGACTAGTATCCATGAAGATGCAAGTTCGATCCCTGGCCTCGCTCAGTGGGTTAAGGATCCGCTGTTGGTGTGAGCTGTGGTGTAGGTTGCAGGCACAGCGTGGATCCCACCCTGCTGTGCCTATAGTGTAGGCTAGAAGCTGTAGCTTCAATTCTATACCCAGCCTGGGAACTTCCATATGCAGCAGTATTGACCCTAAAAAGCAAAAAAAAAAAAAAAAAAAAGTAAAATAAAATAAAATCCTAGGACTCAGTGTTTTAAGAATCCAATATAGTGTCCGAAAGGGTGTGGATTCAATTCTTGGCCTCACTCAGTGTGTTAAGGATCCAGCATTGCTACAAGATGCAGCTCAGATCCTGTATTGCTGTGGCGTAGGCCTACAGCTACAGCTGATTCAATCCCTAGCCTAAGAAGGGGTCACAGATGCTTCCATATGCCACACATGCAGCCGTAAAAAGAAAAAGAAAAAAATGTCCTGGGCCAATTCTGATTTGATCTGCTTTTCTCTTCAGAACCAATAAAGCTTCCAGACACACTACAGGATGCCTTGTTAAAGCTGAACTTCAGATATACAATTTTTTTTTTTTTTTGGTGTAAGTATAGTCCATGCAAAATTCTAGACCTACTAAAGAGTCGTAATTATTTCTCTGAAGTTCAAGTTTAATTGGGCATCCCATTTGGTTTTGGTTTGCTGTTGTTGCTTGGTTAATTCTAGCAACCCTAAGAGCCAATCACTGTGGCCAAGTGGAGCGGAACAGCGGAAGACTGTGGCCAGAGCCGGGTTGCGTGCCCACCGCACAGCGTGTTAAGGGCAGTGCAGTCAACTGCATGGAAGCTATGGGAATGGAGACGGGGAGGAGGGCAGCTTCCCAAAGGAAGGCAGGTGCCCCGCCCAGGAGGGTAGAAATGGCTGCTGGGCAGCCAAAAACCACAGATGAGCACTGGAATGCAAGTGGCTGCCTCTAAAGAGGAGAAACATATGTTTTCGCTGGGGGCGAGGGGCCCGCTAAATGGAGAGAAAGGGAAAGCCTGCGCTGTCTCTTCCTCAACCCTCCAAGCGTGTATTGTTACCCACACACATTTGCCAGATTGGTCTAAAAAAACAACAGCTGTGGAAACTGACAGTTTACAGTTGTGATAAATCGCATTAGTCAAGTATTTCAATTAAAGTCATATCTAACTAAAAAACAAGAAGTCATCTCCGAACACATAAATCCGTACTTCAATTTGTGGAGCCTTCAAGTGGAAGATTTCGGCACTCACCCACTCTGCTATTGTTTTGCTTTCCCTGCAGGAGAGTGCCTTGCACAGGAGCGTGGGGACAGTTCAGCGTTTCCGCTGGAGAACAGACTGACACGGGCAAAACAAACAAACCAAAAAACCTCAAAATCTGAAACTAGGTAATTTATTGCATTCCTGTGGGGGATTTCTTAATGACTTAAATCCAAACTTGGTTTCAGATCTGCCTGTAATTTCCCTTGTGTGTCAGGAGAGAGGCCATTCAAGAACCTTCCTGTGGGGTCCGTCTGTCCAGCTCCATCCACGGGGTGGCCAGGCCCTACAGGGCTGTGCTCTCTTTCCCAAGCCAATTCATCTACATCTGTAACATTCTTAAAGAAATGCACGGGTGTGCTTTCTCCAACAGATTCTTTTTTTCTTCGGTTTAGAAAGTCATTCGCCTGCACATAATGAATGGTCTGAAGACATCACTGAGCCTCTTTCTCTCCCAGGGTCAGGGCCAGCACAGCCCCCAGACCGCAGGGGCCCAAGGCCCCACAAACGGCTTTGGGCTTTCACACACACCCCTTCTCGCGTCATCCTCCCGCCATCCCACAGAAATCACATCGCTTTCTCCAAACTCCCACTTCAGCTTGATTTCCAGCAGATCCTCTACACTGCCAGTTACTAATTCAGGACTAATTAGGTGATTGCTTTCATTTATGGCAGCACTCAGGAGGAGGGGGGATGAAATGGCATTGCCCCTATTCTTGTTGGAAAAATAAATTACACCCATTGTCACTTGAGATCTTATTTTTCCCCCCAATCAAGCAAATTAGCAGCTTGGTTCATTTTCCCAGCATTCAGTCCTGAGCAGACGGCAGCGCCCTGGAATGTGGCTTAGAGCTGTGTGGTCAGTGCAATTGTTTGGGGCTGTTTGTGCCAACAATGAGAGGAGACGGCTGTCTCCCCCAAAGAGGAGTGGCACTTGTCTTGCTTAGGCCAAGGAGTTGCTGAGAGTTCTGCCAACCCGGCTTCTGAGGAAGGTGTACACCGCCATCTAGTGGAGACGGGGGCTCACTGCAATTCCCATTCTCACTTCCCAGCTTTTCCTTCTGGCTGGTAAGAACAAGTAATAAATGATTCCTTTCAATTTCTAAAAATAGGGAGGTCTCTTTCTATCACCAGGAGAGAAACCTTCGCCTCAATGGCTCACAAGTGCAATCCCGTGCTTCCACAACGTCTCTCATGGGTAGCTCTCTTTTGTCCCCATGCTGTCCCAGGATTGTCACCATCTGAGCAATGGGTACCTCTAAAGTTGGGGAGTTCTCCCCTGTCCTAAGCAGTGTGAGAGACCATCAGCACCTTCAGGCAACAGGCCTCTTCATCTCTTCAGCATCTCCATCACCCCTCATCTCACCCATAGCAAACCCGATTGCAAAGTGCATGGGGCAGAGGCATTCGAAAGCCACCTTGCTGGGAGCAGGGGCATTGCCACTTTCCAGTGGGAACCAGAAACATATCCGAATCCTAAGACTTTGTCCAGTCTTGATATTGAGGAGAGTTCCTCGTCTCTGTCCCCGGACAACACACAATTTAGTGTCTTTCTCCTTTCCACTCATTCTACCTGTATGAAGACCATACTTATCTCCTCTATTTTAACACAGGAACTATAATTTTCTTGGCTTTTGTGTACAAGGGGGAGATTTGCGGGAGGGAGAGCAAATAAATGCTGACATGGAAGGGTCTGAAACAGTGGTTCTTAGCAGGGGGGCAATTCTGATGAAGGATAATGTGAGAAAAAGAATGTATCTCTATGCATGACTGGGTCACTTTGCTGTACAGAAGAAATTTGACAGAACATTGTAAATCAACTATAATAAAAATAAATTTTTTTAAACGTGTACCAAGGAGACATTTCAAAGCATCTTTCTTGGGATGTCTTCTATTAGTACAACTTAGCGGCTGCTAAAAATCTTTCAGTGCACAGGACAGCCCCCCACAACAAAGAATTACCCAAGCCAAAACGTCCATAGCGCGGAGACTGAGGTAAGCCTGGTTTAGGATAACAAGGATTGCCCTCCAGCAATCAGATTCTAACCCCAATTGTCCTCACATGAGCCACACTGCAGAGACTGTGCATAATTCATCCTCCCCCAAGGCAGTATTTACCACCGCTTTTCCTTTTTAGCCTCTTCCATTTTAAACATAATTTAGCTGTCTCCCCTTTTTTTTCTTTCCCCTCTGCACTGCTGGGAAGAGAAAGGATTGGAAAGGGGGGGGGGGAGGCGAGAGAAAAGGAGGATTAGAGGCATGACCTGTTTCTCCTGGAGAAGCCAGGCACATTCCTCTGTCAGATGTGCTTTGTGACCGAGCAGGGTACAATTAAAAGCACAATAATTTGCTTGTTATTCAAGTCAGGCATTAGTCCGGGTAATGGCGTGCTTGGTGGAGAGATGGATTTCCTTGTTAGGAGCTAAGCACAGGATTAGCTGAATTCTCCATGGAGAAATCTTGATTTGTTCAAGGTCTTTCATGTTTTCTACAGAGAAGGGATTATGTCTTCTTAAAGAGGGGCCTTGCTTAAAAAGCTACAAAGTATAAGAAAAGGATTTAGGGCAGAGGGGCCTGTGGTTAAGTAGCTGACGGGTACAGGGAATTTTAGAGCAAAGGATTATTTAAAGCCATAAAGTTCAAAAAATAATTGGTTTAGCACTACTGGGTCAGTGCCGGCAAGTACGCTGTAAAGGCAATTAAGCATGAGCTAATATTCGTTTTACTTTGGCTAATTATTGCATGGATCCAGGAGAAAGGGGGTGGGGAAACATGCCCCAGCTTTGGCAATCAGCAAGTACCTTGTTTTTGGTTTCTTTGCCTTATAGTCCTGATTAGTTGGGGTGCCCAGAATCCAGGCATCACAATGACCTTATTAGTTAAAACACGGGGAAATTGTTCTCTCAAGGCAGAACAATGCATACTCTACTGTCCCAGAGACCAAGTAGAAGCCATTATTCGTTTTAACTGCATTGATATTATTAGCCAGAGAGGACATGAAATACTCAAATCCTGACTTCATCAGGGTGCCTGCTAAGCCTGAGTCAGGGACTCTTAACTGGGGGCAACGCCTCCGTCCAGAGACAGTTGACTGTCAGGAGACGTTTCTGCTTGTCATAGCTGGGGAGAAGCCACAGATACCATAGGCATATCCTACAGTCCTCGGACAGCCACCACAGCAAAGAATCATCAGACCCCTACAATGTCACCAGTGGCAAGGGTAAGAAATCCTGGCCTAGACAGAGACAGTTTTGTCTTCTTGAGTAGGCAAAGGTCTTCAGAATCTCTGCTTCCTCAAATACCTAAGAGACAACTCAACAACAACAAAGAAACAACAACCCGGTCGAAAAATGGGGAGAAGACTTAAGCAGACATTTCTCCAGAGATGACACATGGATGGCCAGTAGGCACATGAAAAAGATGCTCAACATCACTATCAGAGAAATGCAAATCAAAACTACAATAAGGTACCACCACATACAGGTCAGAATAGCAATCATTAATAAGTCTGCAAATAACAACAGGGTGTGAAGAAATAGGAACCCTCCTACACTGTTGATGGGAATGTAAGTTGGTACAACCACTATAGAAAGCAGTATAAACGTTCCTCAGAAAACTAAAATAGAATTACCATATGAGCCAGCAATCCCACTCCTAGGAATATACCAAGACAAAACTGTAATTCAAAAAGATACATGCACCCCTATGTTCACAGCAGCACTATTTATAATAGCCAAGACATAGAAACAACCTAAATGTCCATCAACATTTGGATTAAGAAGATGCAGTACTTACATACAATGGAATATTACTCAGCCATTAAAAAGAACAAAATAATGCCATTTACAGCAATATGGATACAACTAGAGATTCTCATATTAAATGAATTAAGTCAGAAAGAGAAGGACAAATACCATATGATATAACTTTTATGTGGAATCTAAAATATAGCACGAATGAACCTATCTACAAAACAGAAACAGACTCACAGACTTGTGGTTGCCAAGTGGGGGAAGGATGGTTGCCAAGTGGGGGAAGGATGGGGAAGTGGGATAGATGGGGAGTTTGGGGTTAGTAGGTACCAACAATTACATGTAGCACATGGAATTATATCCAGTCTCCTGGGACAAACCATGATGTAAAAGAATATTTAAAAAAAGTATTTATGTGTGTATGTGTGTGTATGAGTGAATTACTTTGCTGTACAGCAGAAATTGGCAAGTAAATCAACTCTAATTTAAAAAATTTTAGGAGTTCCCATTGTGGCTCAGTGGCTAATGAATCCGACTAGGAACCATGAGGTTGAGAGTTCGATCCCTGGCCTTGCTCAGTGGGTTAAGGATCTGGCGTTGCCGTGAGCTGTGGTGTAGGTTGCAGACGCGGCTCGGATCTGGCATTGCTGTGGCTGTGGCGAAGGCTGGCAGCTACAGCTCCTGTTAGACCCCTAGCCTGGGAACCTCCATATGCCGCAAGTGCAGCCCTAGAAAAGGCAAAAAGACAAAAAAATAATAATAAAAATAAAAAATTTTAAAAACATAATTCCAAGTCATCAGATGACTTGCTAACTTGCTATCATATTTCATGCTAACTAACATGCTTTTCTTCCCCTTCTTCTACACTGGTCATTTATTCTTACAATTCAAGAAATCAAGTGATGCCAAGAAAAACTTGCCCTGGAAGAATGGTCCACCAGGCCATCCAAGACTCCAGTCTGTGCCTGCCTCCTCCTTCCAGGGTTCACACCCAAGAGAGCAGAGAGCTTCTCTACAATCCCCTGGTTCGGAGTTATTCCCTTTTCTGAGATGACTCATTCCCCACTGCATGAAGCGTGTTCCGTGAAGTCATTTGTCCTACAGCTAGCCAGGATATCCGTTTTCTCCCTGATGAGTGATGACTCATCCTGAAAGAGGTTAACCTCAGGATGGGAGAGTCCCTGGACCTGGTTCAAGCCAAAGGGCTGTCAATCAGGACTGCTCCAAGGCAGGGCCATCAGCTCTCTGGGGGACACTCAAGGATGCACGTAACCTCCACTACCATCCTTCCGCTGCCCTCACACCTTTCCACACACACTGGCCCAACTGTTCCTGACTGTCACAACAGCCTTCTGTGCTTACTATACCTTCTGCTTGGAATGTCCTTTCTCCCCCATCTACTGGGGCTGCTCCCTCAAGTCTGGCTAAACTCCCTTCTCATAGGGGTACCCTTCTCCTTGCGTGCTTTATTTTTCCCATAAACTTCATCACCTGGTAACATGCTAAAAATTCCCAGGCTTTAATTGTTGGGGCCTTCCCTCCCACTTCTCACTCCCAGATTCCAAGGATCTTTGTACAGTTTTTTCTCAGACATCTCTAAGGACCAAGGAGAGTGCCTGGCTTCCAGCAGGTACTCAAATATCCCTTGAAGAAATGAGGCAAGAACCAGGCTACTTAGTTTCAGAAGCTCTTTCATGGAAGGTCCCACAGCATCAGCACAGGTGCTCAGCTAGTTGACTGGAGACAAGCGATCTGACAAGGACTCAGCTCTAAACTCCAAACAACAAAAATACTATCTGAGGGACATTTGGGTTGCATTGGGTTGGTTTTTAGTTGTGGTGAAATGCACAATTTTATCATTTTATCATTTATGAGTGGTGAGTTTAGAAGTGTTTAGTACATTCACATTATTGGGTAACCAACCTCAAGGACTCTCTTCTTACAAAACTGGAACCCCATGCCCCTTGAGCAACTCCCCACTCCCTCTCCACCCAGCCCTGGCAATCAATTTCTACTAGCTGTCTCTATGAGTTTGACTACTCTAGGTACCTTCATGTAAGTGGAATTTACAGCCTTTGTCTTTTTGTGACCCATTATTTAGCATCATGTCCTCAAGGTTCAACCATGTGGTAGCCTTTGTCACTCCCTAAAGCTGAATAATATCTCATTGCACATACTTACCGCATGTTGCTTCTCTACTCATCTGTCACTGGACAGCTGTGCTGCTTCCACATTTTAGTTATTGTGTGCAGCACTGCTATAAATATGGATGTACAAGTGTCTCTGAATATCTGCTTTCAATTATTTAGGGTACATACCCAGAAGTAGAATTGGATCACATGGTAATTCTATCTTTAATTTTTTAAGCAATCACCGTACTATTTCGTACAATGGCTAGACTATTTTACATTCCCACCAATAGCGCACAGGGTTCAAATTTCTTTGCATCCTTATCAACACTTGTTTTTTGTTTGTTTCTTTCTCAGGCCACACCTGCAGCATATTTAAGTTCCCAGAGTGGAACTCTGTGGGTTGGAGCTGCAGTTGCTGGCCTACACCACAGCCACACCAACTCAGGCCCTGAGCCACGTCTGCGACCTAGACCACAGCTCACTGCAAAGCCAGATACCCAACCCACTGAGAAAGGCCAAGGATGTGACCCACATCCTCGGAGTCCTAGTCAGGTTTGTTACTGCTGAGCCATAACAGGAATTCCAACACTTGCTATTTTTTGTTTTGATAATAGCCACCCTGATGCGTGCAAGGTGGTACCTCATTTTAGTCTCGAGTTTCATTTCCCTCATGGTCAGTCATACTGGTCATCTCTTCATGTGCTTATTGGCATTTAGGTATCTTTGCAGAAACAAGTAATCAAGTCCTGTGCCCATTTTTTAATCAGGTTGTTCTGTGGTTGAGTTTCAGGAGTTCTCTGTATATAATAGATATTAACCCCTTAGCAGATGTATGATTTGCAAACATTTTCTCCCATTCTGTGGATTGCCCTTTTCCTATGTTGACAGCATATTTTGATGCACAAATTTAATTTTCATGAAGTCCAGTTTCTCTATTTTCCTTTAGTTGCCTGTGCCTTCAGCATCATATCCAAGAAATCACTGCCAAATCTAATGCCATTAAATTTTGGGGCACTTGTGTTTTTTAAAAGGACATTTTAACGGCAAGTCCCTCAGTTTGGGGTGTTTGGAGCCCTAAAACCTAATTCTAAGTGTTCCCAATTCAGAAAGTACCTAAGAAACATTTCAGTTGGAGGAGTTCCCATCGTGGCTCAACGGTAACGAATCCAGCTAGTATCCATGAGGATGCAGGTTTGATCCCTGGCCTCGCTCAGTGGGTTAAGAATCCGGTGTGGCCATGAGCTGTGGTGTAGGTCACAGGTGCAGCTCAGCTCTGGCCTTTCTGTGGCTGTGGCGTAAGCTGGCAGTTGTAGCTCCAATTCAACCCCTAGCCAGGGAACTTCCACATGCTGTTGGTGTGGTCCTCAAAAGACAAAATAGAAAACTTTTCTGTTGGTGAGAGAGGGCCCAAGGAGTGTGTGAAAGCACAGCGTAAGTGACCTGGAGAACTTTCTCCAATGTTCTCTGCCACCTTTGTTTCCTCCTTCTTTCTCCATATATCTCTCCCATTTTCCCTTCCTTCCTTTCAAATGCCATGTTCAGGGTAGGTTATGGGGAGTAAACGCTTTCGCCTCACTCCCTGTCCTAACACTGACAATGCCCCAGCAGCAAAAAGCCTCACGATCCTTCGAGAAACGGTTTCCCTAATTTGGGGGGGGGGGACTCCATACAAGCCCCGCTGGGATTCAAGCTCAAATCTGCATAACCACAAAACCCATGTTCATGTATCTGCTGGCCTCTAGAGATTTTTTTAAGATATAGAATGCTGGATGAGGGATGTTGTCCATGTTGTTAATTAGTAAAACATGATCCCCCTCTGAGCCTTCAGGTCATTATTCACAAGATGAAAATGGACAAGCACAGCATGTTTCTAGTGTTAGTCTTGAAATTTGCAGTGCCATCTTACATGAAAACATGGAGAACACATAAAAGCAGTACAGTCATGTTGGAAATGAGAAAACCCCCAAGCCTGCCTGGTTCCCTCTTATATCTTGACTTCTTAATCTGTAAAGTGATTCCTTGAGACCCACCTTGGACCCTCCAGGATCCAGCTCAGCACCAAGATAGATGACCACGGGCTTATTTTAATTCTTCTCCTAGGTTCCAGTTTCTTAAGAGTTTTTCCAGAGTAGAGCCGATCTCAGATCTCCATTTCACCCTGGGGTTAGCATTCCAGGAGGTCACTGATGTTTGTTCTGTGTACTGGTAAGAGACTCAATGGCAGCATAATTTAAGAGAAAAGTAAGGTTCCCTGGAAGTCAGGAACCCCAGCATTCTGCCCTTCAACATGTAAATGACCTTGAGAAATGCAAGATGTCCACACCTTTCATTTCTCATCTTCAAATGAGAGGACAAATTGGACTATATCATGGTTTCCTGAGATACAGTGTGTACAGCGCTGTGGAAATTAAGCAGAACAAAGCTAAGTACTTTTATATGATGTATGTATCTACCAAACATGGAAATACTTAAGTAGCTGCTCAGCTCTGCACTCTTTCAGCTATTACTGCTACGACAATGATAAAGCAGGTGACACCATGATGATACACCCCACACTGAAGCAAGACCCAATCCAAGTGCACCCTTTGAAAGTATCAGATTTCAGGAACTGCCCCTTCCACCCAAACTGATGAAATGGACAGCTACTGTGGATACTCCTGTGCCAAACTGCCATGTGCTTTGCTGGAAAGACCTCAGCAGCACAACAAAGAATCCCTTTCGATGAAATGTCATGAAGCCTAAAAAAAATTAATGCGATAGGTTACTGACAGCAGTCTGGGAAATCCTACCCTTGATTTCTTGGTTTCTTCCACTTCTAGACATCTTTGACATGTGCCATGCTTCTATGAAAGCCAGTGTGCCTTTTTTTTTTTTTTTTTTTGTCATTAGAGCCACACCTACAGCATATGGCAGTTCCCAAGCTAGGGGTTGAATTGGAGCTGCAGCTGCTGGCCTACACCACAGCCATAGCAATGTGGGATCTGAGCCGAGTGTGCAACCTACACCACAGCTCATGGCAACCCCAGATCCTTAACCCACTGATCAAGCCCAGGGATCAAACCCGCATCTTCATGGATATTAGTCAGGTTTGTTACTGTTGAGCCACAAGGGCAAGTCCCTCAGTTTTAATGTATAACTTGTGTTATGTATGTGCCTCCTTAAGGACAAACTTTCTATAGTTTCACACATCTCAAACAGCCTCCATTTTTTTCTCAATGAACAGGCCTTTATTTAAAGAACACAGACATATATATGTATGGGTTTAAACACATACATACACAAGAGAAAAGTCACTTTCCATCTCGATTCTCAGATTAGGGCCTGAAGGTATTGTTTATAGCCTGGCACATGGCCTGCAAGGAAGATTTTCATTCACTGAGATTCTACGCACCAGTGACTTCAATCACCTCATCTCTTTCTGTTAATTTCTGCAAAGGCAAGAACTACTAGAGCAATGTAGAGGTTGGCTGGAGAGTTGAGAAGAGGCCTCACAAACGACGTAAGGCTTAGGATGACCCCAAAGAACACATGGGGTTTGGACAGTCAGCATGGAAGCTGGAGAAAATTCCAACTGGGCCAAAGAAGGAGTAAGCACTATGTATGGGGGACAGGAAAGAGTCTGGAACCTAGGGTTTGGACTGGGAAGCAGAGCAAGAAGTTGTTTGCAGCGTGGATTATAGAGATCTTGATGTCCAACTAAAGCATTTAAGCTCTACTCCGTGACACTCATACTACAAAACAATTTATTCAGTGTGAGTTATGGTGTAAGCACTGCCTTAAGAACTTAATTGAACCAGAATAATCCAGGACCAGGATACTAGCATATTATTATTATTATTATTATTACTATCCTACTGGGAGAAAAAAAACAAAACTCCAGTGTAAAATGGTCTATAGGTCAGCTTGCGCTACCATAAGAGAATACCACAGACTGGATGCTTAGACACGAATTTACTTTTTCTCAATTCTGAAGGCTGGAAGTCTAACATCAAGGTGCCAGCAGAGTTGGCTTCTTCTGAGGGCTCTCTTTCTAGCTTACAGATGTTCACCTTCTCGTGTCCTCAGATGGCCTTTCCTCTGTGCATACAGGGACAGCAAAAGAGGCCGCTGATGCCTCTTCATCTTCCTCTAAGGACACCAGTCCTATCTGATAAGGACTCTAGCTTTAGGATCTTATTCAACCTTAATTACCTCTTAAAAACCCTCTTTCCTAATAGTCCCATCGGAGGGAAATGCTTTAACATATGAATGGGGGGCACAGATACAATTCAGTCCAGAATAAATGGGATGAGCTTGACCAAAGCAGTCACAACAGAAATGCAGGGAAAGGAACAGAACAGCGAGACTTTGCAAGGACAGATGGAAGGTACCCGTGAAGGGTCCAGAGGAATCAAAGACAACACCCACGTGACCAACCCAAGAACTTGTGGTGTTGGAGATCCCTCCCAGAACAGAAGTGCCCCTTGGCAGGGCTTAATGTGCCATTGTCCCCTCACCACTCTCTCCTGCAGGGGGCCTCATGCTTTGTCCAATGCAAGAGCAGCCTGTCTTTTATCACACAAGAATTGTAGGGACCAAGTATTAAGTGTTTTTAGGGTCGTCCAAGAGATTGTAACTAAGGAAAATGCCATGCTACTAAATGAAGAGGATTTAGACTTTAGAAAAAAAAAAAAAACAATATTGAGCTCCATTAGACAGAATAATATTCAGTTCCCCAAAGGAAGCAGGAACTAACACAGTCATTCAGGTTTCCAAAGCCAATTTCAAAATTGCACTGATGTGTTCAGCAAACCACTGTCAGAAGTCTTAAGCCTCCTCCTTTTTCATCTAACCACCAAGGTACCTGAGATCCACTGTCACTGGTCAGACCATCCTAACATCCCACCTGACTAGCAGCTCTGTTAGCTCTTCATCATTTTAATTAAAAGCCTGTTCAGTTAGGAGTTCCACTGTGGTACAGCAGATTAAGAATCTGACTGCAAAATCTCAGGTCGCTGCCGGGCACAGGTTCAATCCCTAGCCCGGTGCAATGGGTTAAAGTATCTGGCATAGCCACAGTGTAGGTCACAGCTGTAGCTCAGATTCAGTCCCTGACCTAGGAACTTCCATATGCTATGGGTGAGGCCAATTAAAATTTTTAAAAAAAGGATGGAGATGGGGAAAACCATGCAAAGATGCACCATGCCCAGCAGGTCCTCCAGAGGACAGCTTCATCACAGCAGGTTACCCACTGTGGCACTGGAAGCACATCAAAGCCAGGAGAAACATAAAAGCTGTGAAAAGGATTCAAGGTGATCTGAGCAAGTACACACACAACTCTACTAAAATATGGGCAAAGGAAAAAGCCATGGATGTACACAAAGACTGAACTCGGCATGTTTGTTGTTGTGCCATTTAACATAGATGTATCACCTACACACACACTTGAAACCTTACTTGGTTCCAAGTAACAAGAACCTCAATTCAGACTGGGAGTCTGCTGGTTCACAAGTATTTTGAGTTTTCAGCATGGCTCTACCTGCGTTCTGCTTCATTTTTGTCCTGTTCTCTAGCTCTGTCTTCCTCCATGTGCAGACTTTGTTGAGCATTATTCCAACAGAATTTGCTCAGTCCTGAACAAATCCCTATGGCAATGGAATGGGTGTGGGGCCACCTTGCTCAGTTTACACCAAGCAGGGCTGATTTGGGGCAGGGAGGGAGAAGGAAAATCCCACTCTGCCCATGTAGTTGATAGGCAATGGACAAGAAGAAAGTTCTCAACAAACACAAAAACCAGGCAAAACTGAAGGTAACTTAATATCCCTAAATCAGGAACTTGGTTTTACAAGATAATCTATCTTCATTCAGTAGAATGCCACACATCCATTTAAAACATGTAACAATTAGTGTTACCTGGTGGCCTAACAGTTAAGGACCTGGCATTGTTGCTACTGTGGCTAAACTTTGATCCCTGGCCTGGGAAATTCCACATGCTGCAGGCACAGCTGGGAAAAAAATATATATATATATATTATATATATATATATACACATATATATATAATATATATACACACATATATATAATATATATATAATATATATAATATATATATACACACATATATATAATATATATAATATATATATTATATATCAGTACAAAAAATGTCCAAAACATGCCTTTTATGGAAAGAATAGATTATAAAACTCTTGGAAAGATAAACACCATTCATTAACAGCCATGATCTCTACACAGTGGCATTTTGTTTGGTTATTAAGATTTTCATGTTAAATTTTTGCATATGTGTAATTTGCATTTTCCCAAAATTTTCTAATAAATTATATTTAAGAGAAAAATATCCATTCCATTATCTTCATGCTTTTTAAGGGTCTGCATATTTCTCATCTCATTTGCTTTCCAAAGCAAGCAGTCTAATTTGATGAAAGAAATAGATCCAACAAAATTAAGTGACATGGCCAAGTTCTCACAGTACATCATTACAGTTGTTGATGTTAAAATCAAAGAATCTCATTTTCTACCACAATTCTGCTCCAACTCTCCATGTTCAGTGGTGCCTTTCCTCAAGCTGGTAAGGAATATTCACAGCATTCAAACCCTTGCTCCAAACAACATCAGCGCTGACAAAGGGACTTCTCCACTTGGCACCAAAAAGGCAACATTTCCAAGAATGCCAGTCCGTTTCTTTTTACCCCAAAGTAGTCTATTGGCCCCACCCCTGATGAGCAGGATTATGAGAGACACACAGTGAGTGAGGTTCTCCAGAAGCCTCCATCAGTGGCCCACAGCTAACTGCCGGTGCCAGTGCCGTTGGAACAAGAAGCCTGACTCCATTCCCCATAGGTTATTTTCAAATTTTTTAACCGTCAGTGCTCATGTGACCAAGAATTGATTCTACAGTCAGGAAGCAGGAACTTCTCTTAGCTCACAGGCTCAGAGATGCACTGTGCTTTCCTTCCAACCTTTCCATCAGTAGTGGCATCAATCCCTTCCTTGGGAAGATCACACTAAGGGAGAAGATCAAAATATCAGATCCATGTTCTTAGTGAAGGACATCACATGGGATTTAGAGCATCATTGAACCTTATTACTAGCACCAAATCTCTCAAAACCACTAACAATTAGTTCACTTTATCTTTCATGTGTTTTCTATGAAGCATCAGCCTTATTCTAAATCTGGACCATTATTTTAGATGACCTAGGCCATACGAAATCCTCGAATTCCAAGAACTAATGAAAAGCATAAGTTCTTTTTAAGGTCTAACATAAAACTTCAAACTTCTTTGGCTCCATTATCAGCAGTTCATGAGGAACATTTCCCTGATATATGTATATATATATGGCTGCACTGAACAGGGTGATGTTTTCTCTATGTAAAGCTGTATGGCATGTGGGGCACCCCCTTCTGGGCACATGGGAGGATTACATTCCTGATTCTTTTACTTTTTCATTGTAAGGGGCAAGGATTTGTGTCATTTCTAGGCCAAAGCACTTGACAGACAGTGAGACCCTCCCCTCACCTCCATCACTGATCCCGAAGTATGTGGTGGGAGGGAGGTACCCCAAAGTTGAAGCAGTCTTACCATTGGGCAAACCCTTGGAAGGGTGTTGCAGACCCACAGCCAACAGTAAGTGAACGAAAAATAGATGTGTATGTCTTCAAGAATCTTAAGCCCTGGGTTGACTGTTACAGTAACACAACTAGCCTACCTTGACTAATGCACATGTTTGCCATAGGGTCAGACATAGCGCTGGGCATTATCTCACTTATTCTTCAAAACAACCTGATAAGATAGAATCTATGATGATTCCACTTCACCGAGAAAGAAGTAGAAAGTTCAAATCACTCATCCAAGTTACACAGGAACCAAGTGATGAAAAGGATTAGATTCCAAAACCTATGTTCATAACCATCACGTTGCTACTGTGGGACGGAGTTAAAAGGAAAATAAAGGAAGCTGAGTCAAAAGGAGGAGAGAAGCAGGGAACAAGAGAGCCTTAAGGGCTAGAATTAAGAAAGGCAAATGAGGATTAGAAGAGAAGAAGGCACCTCAGCAAAAGGCCTAAAGCATCAGCTCCCAGAATGATGTTTGGCGGTGAACTCTACCAGAATTGTTATGGGTTAAAAGCCACAAATGTATAAATAAACTGCAGTTAACTGAATGACGTTTGTGTAAATGGAGCACATCACAATCAAGATGAGTAGAGGGAAGTTTTACTTATTTTAAATTCTAAGAACAACTGCCTGTTTTCCCTAGCAGATGGGAGACTGAGCCATTTTTTCCTCACATAATGCCTTCCTTCCAAAGACTGTTCAGATGCCAGTCCTCACAGAAATCCAAAGAAAATTTTAGGAAAGGAAGTTCTATTGACCATTGATTTGTTTAGAATATAATGAGACTTGGCACTCCATTGGACAGTAAATCAAAGAACCCAGAGCACTTAACAGTGAATCAGAGTAATTATGGCGTGCCTTAAGATGCAAACACATACGTTGCTACTTTTAAGAAACTTTGCAAGCTGTGGTTATAGACATCTCCAGAAGTTCATCAAGAAGAGATGTCTAAATCCAAAACTGCAAGCAACATGAAATATGATTCTTCAGTAAATTAAAATTCGCATTTTCTAACCATATTGGAAAATACCTACTTGTATAAATGCACATTTATTATACTTTAAGGAAACCCAACTGGAAGAATTAATATAAATGCACCATGTCTTAGTATTTCCGAAGTTTAATTCCACCTAAATATGACAATAAAGATACCAATTTTAGTTTGACCCAACCCTATGAATTTGCTTTAGAATTTAGGGAACTGTTTTAACTTCTTGTCACAGCTTCAGAATCCACCTGCCCTTCCCTCCCATTTTTCATTCCTACTTTCAATTTCCATTCTTTTCTGCCCTATAGCCTTCATGTTTTTTTCAATTAGACTCAGGGCTAAATATCAGCAGTTGACAGTACCTCCTCCCACTAGAAGAGAGGAGGTGCCATTTACATTTTTTACCGAGATGTACCCATAAGCTCATAAAAAAAAAAAAAAAAAAAAACCAAGGGATAAATAAAAACAGAAAGCAGGTTGTCACCAATAAGACCTTCTCCGAAGGTCGTGTCCACTGAGCCTAAGGGCTCTAAAATGATCCCAAATTTCATATTTCACATATTGTGAAAAAAGCAACTTATAAATCAACCACAAGCCTGAAAGGTAGGTTTTAGAGTGGTAGGAAAATCCAGTTGGAGGAGATCCAGGAAAGATCCACTGCCCGTATCTCTGCCCCCACGCAATTGCCACTCCAGTGTGACTTCTCAGGGATGCCAACGCACCACACCAACACTTGTTCTCACCCTTTGGTAAACGCATTTCCCCCCGATTCTTTTCCCTACAAGATCCTGCACATCCTTCAGAGCCCAGTTCAAGTCATCCTTTAAAAACCCATAAATAATTAACTTGTAAATATCTGTGGCTCCTAGGAGGCAACACAAGGTTACAGGCTTGAGTTTTGACAATAACCCACTAACACATTCTGTAGAACAACATGACCTGAAAAGGGCTGCTCAAAAAATCACACGAATTCCAGATATCATCATGGCAAGATTAGTATGGAAGAAAGGACTCCACTGTTGTAGTTATATTGATTTTCTTGGTTCAATGGTACTAGCTTTTGTCCGTTAAGCAGCAACCACTGATGAGCATGTCAGACAAAAATCCTGAGAACCTAACATTAATACACTTTCATGAGAAATTTTGCAATTCAAGTTAGCAAAGTTACAGAACAGAAATCACTGAAAACAAGCTGACTATCCACCAAAAGGGGGACGGGTGTGAAATGCTGTGTATGTTGCTGCCTCCCTTCCTGCCTCGTGTGGCATGTGGCGGCCAGGCTACTAGGGCAGAATTTCCTCCACCCCTAACCCAAGCCAGTCCAAATCATCTCATCCCTCACCCTTTGCTGCAATGATTTTAGCAATTGAGGGCAAAAACTCAGCTCATCAGTTTGTAGCACTCCCTAGATGCAATGACTGGTTTTGTTTTATTTTGCTTTTAATTACTCAATGAATTTTATAGTTGTAAAGTGACTGGTTTTGTCTAGTCCAATCAAAGTGACGACAAAGATTTTGTTTGACCGTTTGGGGAGCACACGTCTGGGAAGTCCAGTACTGTGGACTGAACTGTATCCCCCTACCCTCAAATTCAAATGTTGAAGTCCTAACTCCCAATATGATCCTATTTGAAGATACGACCTTCAGGAGGTATTGAGGTTTATATGAGGTCATGAGGGTGGGGCACTTACGGTGTGATTAGTGCCCTTATAGGACCAGACACCAAAGATCTTCCTTCCTCTTTTTTTTCCACCCACGGGCAGCAAGAACTGGCCATGTGAGGATAGAAGTCAGGCAGCAGTCCACACCCAAGGAACAAGTCCTCACCTGATACTGGCCCTTCTGGCACCTTGATATTGGATTTCTGATCTCTAGAAGTAAGAAATAAATTCCTATTGTTATTTTGTTCTCACAGCCCAAGCTGACCAAGACACCTGGTATGTAGGCCTGGAACGGGAGGAGCCTTTTATATGCCCTGAAGAGAGTCAGCCTAAGGATGGGAGCCTTCTGGAGAAGGGTAGATCTCCTGAGAGAAATAAATGAAAACAATGCCCTCATGACATCACTCCTAATCACACTTGAAGTCTGGGCTTCTTTCACTTGCTCATAAAAGCCTGCTAACATGAACAAATTATAGAGCCACAGGGATAAGTTTTCAAAGAGAATAGGGAAACAAGAAAACAAACTGAATTTTGAAGGTAGGAAGACTGGCAGTTTCTCTTTTATTTCAAATCAGTTCACCTTCATTAAGAACTTACAAAGAGTCAGTAATGGGAGTTCCCGCTGTGGCTCAGCAGTACCAAATCTGACTAGTATCCATGAGGACTCGGGTTCAAGCCCTGGCCCCACTCAGTGGGTTAAAGATCCGGCACTGCCGTGAGCTGTGGTGTAGGTCACAGACATGACTTGAATCTGGCATTGCTATGGCTGTGGTGTAGGCCAGCAGCTGCCTGCATCTCGGATTCCACCCCTAGCCTGGAAATTTCCATATGCTACAGGTGTGGCCCTAAAAAGACCAAAAAATAAAAATAAAAATTCAGGCATGTGCATCATGTCCTTTAATCCCCATTTTACAAGATGGTAACTGTAAGTATAATCCTGTTTGTTCCATTAAGTAAAATTTGCACATTAATAACTGAACTATTAAAAGATCATTTTATGTGCTCCTGAAACCATTCTCCTATAGAATGCTAACAATACAGAGGTTGGTTAATACAAAAGAATCACTCTATGTAATGCATGAAGGGAAGATGAAAAATCTCTTATCCAAACAAGTTTACAAAGGAAAGGCAGCTCCAGCTGACCCTCACATAAATATCATTTAATCCTGCCCTCTATTTCAGTGGTACCAATATGATTCATCAGTAAGATGACAATACCAAGGACATGGTAAGGATTCAATAAATGTATGTTGAATTTTATCACAACCACTCAGTCAACTCTTTTGTAATGCATTTCTTTTAATAGTGTTTATTCAAACGCTTCTGTTCAGATGGTTGTAGTTTGAACAAACTGCTATGGAAATGCTAAGAATTACATTCATCTGAATCCACATCAAATTGCCATCTCATGACTATCTCAAGTCCTTGATCTTTTAAAATGTTGTAACCAACAGCTTCCATGTGCCACTCCAGGCCCACTCTCCACCCTGTGACCTGTATGATCTGTACTGAGAAGCTCCCAGGTGGGTCCGGCCAATGGCGAGGACAGACAGTAGACAGCAGAATGAGGCTGGAAAACACATCCCTCTAGCTGTGCCAGTTGCCTCCTCATTAGCCTCTTTCACACGGCCTGCCCCATCTCCAGACTCCAGGTGCTGTTATCTCCACTAGGGTAGTAGTAACAGATCCCCCCACAAACCACCCACCATTTGTATCCCGAGTAAACTGCACAACTGCCTGGGATTCTTCTCTACACATAAATAACCCCCTTATCAAGTGCGCCACAAATTATCCAAATTCGGGGATGACATTGAATTTTCCAGCTGATACATAGTGCCCAGTCAACTCTGCAATACAATCTGAAATTGCGAAGGGTATAGATGCTCTCCTAACGAGACTTAAAAAATCTGCTACTGTGCAAAATGTAACTCCTATGTTGACTTGGTGGCAGAGTATTAAATCTTCCAGTAGTGGTATCTAAAATTTTTTAGATAGATCTCCATAGAAACCAAAGGAGGTTAAAATTTTAATTCAATACCCAGGGTAGAGGCCTCCTTGACATTTTTTTTTTTTCCCTTCCACCACTCCCAAGATTCTAAGTCTCACCCCTGCCTCCAAGTGAAGACAGAGGAGAACAGCTGTGATTTACACTCTACTTTGTAGGTCAAAGGCTGAGAAATCTGGAGAGAGCCACACCCTGGGAACAGAAGGGAGATAAGAACTCAGGAGAAGGGAAAGCACAAAAAGGACTGAGCCCTGTAAAGTCTCCCCAAAACAGTACAGCTCCATTTTGATTGGTTTCAAGAAACTGTGTAGGCCCTATATACAAAAATAAAGCAAAGCTTTCAAAAACTCTTGAGAAAAATAGCAGGAAATTATAAAAGAAAAATCTCTCCATGCTTGGATAAAATTACAATAGAGGCTCTGTAGTCAGGGTTTACAAAGAGAGCCAAATAGTCAATTATACTCTATCATTTGCACAAATATGTTAGGTTAAAAAATTAGTAGTCATATGACTGAATCTCAGTGATTTTTCTATTTGGAAAAGATACTTCCCAGGGGAAAACCTAAGTAACAAAACTGTGGTTTCCCATTGTGGCTCAATGATAAGTGAACCCATCTAGCAGCCACAAGGACTTGGGTTTGATCCCTGGCCTCGCTCAGGGTGTTAAGGATCCAGCATTGCCATCAGCTGTGGTGTACGTCACAGACACGATTTGGATCTGGCATTGCTGTGGCTGTGGCAAAGGCTGGCAGCTACAGCTCCGATTTGACCCCTAACCTAGGAACCTCCATATGCTGCGGGTGCAGCCCTGAAAAGACGAAAGACAAATTAAATTAAAAAATTAAAAATAAAAATAACTATACTTCGAAATTGTAAAATGTAATAATGTGTAAATACTGTATGGAATAAGCTTAAACAGGAAGAGAAAAAAAAAGGGCCTAGACTTGAGGTTAGAGGGCCCAGGATATAGGAAAGGAGGTGTGTGCATAACATAACATCCGCCACTGGCAGAAGGGAGCTCCAGGATACAAACCCATCACTGACAGCTGTGTAGCTTTCCCACCACGCAACTCCAAGGAGCACCATATACTCGGTTACTCAACAGAAAGGCCAGATAAGCAGCAGTCCTGATCTTGCTCGGATCCCAACCTCCCACATGGTACTTAGGAATGATTAGCTAGGCCAGACGTCACACCCTACTTTTTAACCTTAAGCTCCATCACCATGAACATAAACAGACTGAACCCTTGGGGGTTCTGTGTGCGCTGCCTCAGCTTACTCCTACTCAAAAGGCTCTCAAGTTATTTTCACATGAGTAAAACAGGAAAAGGGGGCTAATCTAGGACTGGCTGGCAAGGTACCCTCAAGAGCAGTTATATATACATTTATAATCTGAACTGCCTGCCATCATTAAAACCTAGAGCTCTGGCTGCTTTTGGAAAAACTCCTAAGTTCTGGCAAGAAGCCGCCATCCCTGGGGATAAGTAACAGCCGTGCCCTTAAACCAGGCCCTCTACCATCTGCCTTGTTGACTTAAGCTAAACCCCGGCTTCTGGAACCTGAGAAGGCCAAGCCTGAAAACCCAGAGAAGGAGTTCCTGACCTTTGCTTCTTCTCCAGAGAGAAACAGACGCTGACTACCAGTTGATAAGAGCACCCTTTACGGCCCGTTCTAATGAGGAGTGGAAATACTTGGACCCTTGGGACTAAGAGACCATCTCCTTGACCACAAGTGGCATCAGCTTTACTGTCGTTGAGCACCAAAGAGTAACTTTCCCAGATTACAGAGAGATTTCTACGAAAAATTGTGCTTTAAGCTCCATCCTCTCTTTCTCCATCTAGAGGGTTTTAAGTTCACAGAGAGCCACTGAGGAAAACATCTTAAAAGTGACATGCTGTTTTAGGTTTTACCCTGCACTGGATTAGGCTGGGTCCCCGACTCCCCCACTCACACCTCCACCCCACCCCAATCCCATCCTGGAAAGAGACTGAGAGCACGTACCCTCATGCACAGTTCTGCCCCTTTGCTTGTGGGGAAGTGGGGGGCCAGGCTTGCCCCATGTTCACCTGTCTTTGGAGGTGAAAGCATCATGTTCCACAAGGCTGCTACCAACAACAAAAGAAGGAAATACAAGAGCTTTTCATGAAACGAATGTGCAGCCACTCCTTTTTCGTCTCTGTCAGTCATACCACCATGGTGAACAGAAACAAGCGCAGCCCTGATGAAGCCTCAGCTAACTTCTCAGTCCAGCAGCCTGTGCAAGCAGAGAGGAAATCTTCTGCCCTGAACAATGCCTTATGCACCTGATACCACTCCCATATATTATGCACCTGAAACAGTGGGCATTTACTCCACCACATCAGACTGCTGCAGGCAGAGCTGCATCCCCTTTATGGTCACCTTTATAAAGTCTTCTAAACCAAGCACACAATTTTCAGGATGGCTGCTGCTTCTAAGGTTTTAAGGATTAAAGGAAAGTGTTACCACTGTAATCGTATGATTCCACAGCACTGAATGGCATAGGATGAATCAGCAAAGAAAACTGTACATAGGACCTCACAATAAAACCTTTGTCACTCAGATGAATAATGAGGCACCACATGGTCTGTGCAGAAAGATCTTGGCAGATATTCTGGTCTAGCGGGGATGCAACAGGCAGGGACTCATAAGATGACCTCACTGAATTAGGTCTTAATATGACAAACAGTATTATTTTTTTCCTTTTATGGCCACACCTGCAGTTTATGGAAGTTCCCAAGCTAGGGGTCAAATTATAGCTGCAGCCAGCCATGGCCAACACCTGATCTGAGCTGCCTCTGCAACCTATGCCTCAGCTTGTGACAATACTGGATCCTTAACCCACTAAGCAACCCACATCCTCATGGAAAATCTATCAGGTTCTTAACCCACTGAGCCACAATGGGAACACTTAGAAGGTATTACATATTATTCAAAAGATTATAACTGAGTTTTACTTCAACAACAAGTATCCATTTTTTGTGTTTGTTTCTTCCATTAGAATCTTATCTACATGAGGTCTGCCATTCATCATGGGCTTGTTCAGACCTACCTAGTATCTCCTATGAAGAGGGAAAAAAAAAAAAAGGGAAACCTAAGTGTGGACTATAACAAGTCAGAGAGTAATACATTAGACATCACTCTCAAAGAGTCATTCCAAAAATAAACGCATTTATGGTCACAAGGTTCTTTGAGCACCTAAGATAAAAGATGTGCTGATCATCTGGTCCTATTATTAACTTCCTTGGCTTTCATTTGTGTTCATACCTACAATAACATAAGCAACTAGGTAGCCTGCTTCATGCATTCATTCCCTTTAAATTTATGCAGGAAAGTAAACACTGGGCCCTCTCACTTTTTTCCAAGTCTACACTGAAATACATGGGGGGAGAAAAAACAAAACCTCTTTTCATCCTTGCTTAATCTAAATCTGCAACTCCTTGTAATTGCTTTTTTTTTTTAATAAGGATATAAGGTACAGCATGGTGGACTATAGTTAATACTGTATTATGTATTTGAAATTTTATGTATTCTTACCACCAAAAAAAGGTAATTATATGAGGTGACAGATGTTAATTAACTTGATTGTGGTAATCATTTTACAGTGTACACATATATCCAATTACCATGTTCCATATCTTAAATATATATGCAATTTTTATTTGTCATTTTTATCTCAATCAAGCTAGAAGAAAAGAAATGCCAATCTTCAAGAGGAAAGTTTGCTCTGTCCTAGAGGCACCATCAGTTCCGGGTACCTGTCTCTCAAAGCCATTGCCCACTCCAAGACCTCTATGAAGTCAGGGCCCAAATTTTCAAATTATCCAGCCCTCTCAATTCCTTAAAGGGAAAGGAAAAGTGAGGGAAGGTGTGAGACGGATGGTGGTAAGAAGTGCGCTAAAGCAGAAACACAAACCAATAAATGCAAGTAAGCTCAGTGTGGAGGCCGCCACGGAGTCTTAAAACCAGGCCCTCGGTGTTTCGCCCCTGCAGAAGCACATATGGCCTTCCATTAGCCGGTCTCCAAGCAGTGGGCAATGCTATCACACCATATGTGATGATCACAGCAACAGGGCTGATTTATGTTAGTGAGCAAGCGCAAGGTCTTTTCTTTGTATTTCCTTTCCTTGTTATTTCAAGAGAAATCAAAGGGGAGATTTATTCTGCCATTACAGAGAGGCTTCCTAGAGTTTGTGTAAAGTTGATAGTTTCCAGCCAGGGCAAGCAGATCTGCCTCCTACAAACATCTGGAGAAAGCCAGGAGTTCCTTCTTTCCCTCCTTCCCTAAGACGAAAGCAGGTCCACTCAACCCCACCCCCACTCATAACAGAATCAGGGACAAAAGAATGAAGGTGAAGAATATTGCAGAAAATTGTCACTAAGTTTGACGCTTAAGTGTGGCCACTCCTATTTTTTTTCCTACTTCTTTCCTCACCCCAAGGAGTAACTCTAACCATTGGTGAATGACTTGACATCCTTGGAATTTCCCTGATGAGTGAAGTAACTAGGGAAAAATTGGGGAGACAACAGGCCAGCTCTGCTACCTTCATCTCCCTTAAGGAAAGTATGTAATTGACGTGGCTCAAAAGGAAGAGAAAAGCAGGGATTCCAACACCCACAGAGAAAGAGAGGTCATTATTACCTGTGGGATGTGCAAACCAGATGTCAAGAGCTATCACCATATGTCCAATAGCATTCAGTCACCTCTAGTGCTTTGAGCTAGAAAACCATTTACCTTGGGTGTCTCTAAGCCTCTGTCCCACAGCACCCTAGCCAGCACCCTGGAGTTATGTTACAGTCCCAAGAGCCTAAAACATCACCTGCCCTCACAGTGCACGTCTCCAAAATTCACTTTCATCAGATCTCCTGCTTCCTCTAATCTACAGACACCCAACAGGCAGAATGCATTCCAGTGCCTGAAGTATCGACCCTGAGATGGGAGGGCCAATAGCCATTCTAGAGCTAGTTTCTACTTCTACTTCAATGTGAACCGTGGGGAAATTCTAAAAATGAATTTCTTAGACAGAAGATGAGACAACGTGGGGAGAATCTCAGGCAGGGTGGGGAAGAGACACACTTTCAGACTGAACTCTCAATTTGACCAGACTACCTCTACCTTCCATGTATAACTCATTCGCCTCTCTTTCCTAAAGGATCAGGATAAGACGGAGCTCTGAGTTAGCAATAAAGTCAAGGGCAAGAACCCAGTGTTTGGAGGAACCTTTACTGTTAAGCTAGCTATTCTCCCTGCCTTACAATAGGAAAGTTCTCTTTCCCTCATCCACCCCTTTTAAATTGAAAAGGTGATTTAAAGAATCAAATCTCACCTCTGTTATGTAACAAGTATCCTGAAGAGCAAAGCAAGGTGTTTGAAAACACATGTTGGGGAGTTCCCGTCTTGGCGCAGTGGTTAACGAATCCGACTAGGAACCATGAGGTTGCAGGTTCGATCCCTGCCCTTGCTCAGTGG
>PVHT020000021.1:1840442-1898787 GCA_004024745.2 Catagonus wagneri
AAAAAAAAGGAAAAAAAAAAAAAAAAAAAAAAAGAAAACACATGTTCAAGAGGTAACGAGCACAGGCTTAGACCCAAGCCCACTGAAGTTCAGTCTAGAGCTTTGTCAGATACTACCTGTGTGATTTAGGGTAGTTATGACCCCTCTAGATTTCAGTTCTCTCATCTGTAAAATGGAGTTATTCATAACTATGTCCAGAAGTGCTAAAAGGATTAGATGAATGTCTTAGACATTTAGCAGAGTGCATATGCAATCAACAAGCTGCAATGAACAGAAAGCACAGGGGGACTGTCATTTAAGTCATTCAACAAGTATCTGTCAGGCACTTCCTGTATTTGACAGAACACCTTAAACTCAGCAGAAAAAGCTGTGAGGAAAACAGATAAACAACCCTGTCTTTGTACAGTTTACATTCTAGTGGTCAAAGGTAGATAATCCCGACAAGTCAACAAATAAATAGCACCATTTCAGATGGCAATATCGACTATGAAACAAAGAATTATGGAATGGAGAATAACCTGGGCAGAGAAGCAACTCTGTATAGGCACATTCATGAAATCGTCTCTGAAGCGCTGGTGTTGAATTGGAGAAGTGGATAGCAAAGCGTTAACCATAAGACAATCTAGACGAAGATAGTTCTGGAAACCAAGTATAAAACCCCAAAGTCAGGTGCACACTTTTACTATTTGAAGAACAGGACAGCAGCCTGAATGGTGAAAGCATTGTCAGCGTTTGAGAGTATACGATGTGGGGTGGGAGAGAGCAGGGCCAAGGACAGAAGCTAGGAGAGCTAAGGCTGTTTGAATTTTATTTCCACAGTGATAGAAAGGCAGACATTAAAAGTTTTCAGTATTTTCTCAGTGAAGACACCTGCTTGGCACATGATTATGTGATGAAACAAATGAGGCTGTTCCAGGCCCTGTCTTAATTGTCTCATGCTAATACAGCATACAAGATTGTCAAAGCAGGTACTTCTGTGGCTGGTATTCAGAAGTGTTGAATCCAAGGAACGTGTTTTCTCAGAAGAAAAAAAAAATCAGGACATGTTTTTAGCTTCGAAGAAGAGAAAATTAGATCAAAACTATCCATTCGTTCGAGATTTAAGGGTGGGAGGTAGGAGAATCTTGCTTTCGACCCCTTCTCAATCAGAAAAGGTATAAGCTCTTACCTCTGTAAGAGACCACTATTCTCTTTGCATTAGAATTCAAACACCACGTTTACTAGAATTCACGCCCTAATCTCCAGGAAGTAAAGTTTTATAAGGATTAATCTAAACCTCAATAACTCTGAAAAATGAAAAACCCTTGGGAATGGGACTGTGCCATGTTATTATTGTATCATCCCATGTCTCATCAAGAAAATGAGACCACTACAGGCATTTCAAAAAGAGAGAGTTAATACAGGCAACAAAAATCTGAGAAGAACTGATAGAAAAGAGAACAGATGAACTTACTAACCAGGAGCCGACTGCAAAAACCTGTTTGCATCCTAGGCCTGGAGGAACAAAAGGAAAATGTTACTCAAAGTCCATAGTCTCTACACCATTGTCAGAACATTCATTGCTGGTGTGGTTGCGAAAACAGCCATGGTTTCTTTGCACAAAGTCTGAACCTAAAGTTATTCACAGCAGTCACTGTTGGTACTGGAACCAGAGTCTACAGGTGCTTTCTTGCTGGAATACCCACTGCCTGGTCAGGATACCTAGAGTCTAGACCTGTCTACAACCACTGATGCCTCTGCTGTACTCTAGAAGCAGAGAAAATATTTTCTTCTTTAGGCCTTCTAATCTCCCAACAGTATCTCCAATCTGCAGAAGGTAACTAGAAGCCACTTGGCAGGAGAATTATAGAAACATAGTTTACAGACTTCTAGCCCCCCAGGGTACACAAGAGACCATGGAAAGAGTGGTGATGGAGCCACAAGTCAAGAGATAGAGAAATAGCACCTCTCCTCTTGATTTTCACTGTTAGAAGCCCTAGTAAACAAAGATAAATAAAGTCTGCCTGGGTATGTTCTGAAAAGTATTTGGGACTCCAGAGAAGAAAACGGAGCATCTGAAAATTCCAGAAAGTGGAGGAGGATACACTTGTGAGACAAGCAACAACTGCAGTGCTTCTCCTTGGTGTCCCATCTCCTTCATGCTACTTTTCTTTACTAATCAATCTGTTCAAGAAAGCAATCAAGACTCATCCACTCTCAAGTGTAAATGACTGATAATAGTTTCAAGAAGAGCCAGCACAGTAGTCAGAAAAAACTTACAAATATCAAGTCACTTAAGTATTCCTTAAGTTGTTCTCTATGCCAGAATATAAAATCTCATCCTTCGTTTCACACAATCTAAGGCTAGAGACTCAGGTCAAATAAATAAAACATAGAAGACATAGAAGATAAGTACAAAGCAACAGTTAAACAATGAAAACTGATCTAAAACAGTTTTTCAAAGTTACTGTTGTGGCTCAGCGGTAACAAACCCAACTAAGTATCCAAGAGGATGTGGGTTCCACTTCTGACCCTACTCAGTGGGTTAAGGATACGGTGTTGCCATGAGCTGCGGGGCAGGTCTCTTGCCTGGCAAGAAGAGGAAAATGGAGCAGGCTGAGAAATGGGTGAGTCCTTTAGGTTGTGCCTTTTATTTATTTTTTTTAAGTCAACAGGTCCTACTTTGGATAAGTAATGCTTGAGTTGTCTGTGGGACATCTAGGTCAAGATGTCTAGTATGTAATTCTATGCATATAAGCCTATTGCTCAGCAAAGGGACCTAGATCTCTTTGATCTGTTTTGAGTCTTCAGACTAGGCAGCAATTGACACACCCATGAATTGCACCATGGAGGGAGAGCAGACAGCATGAGAAAAGTCCTAAGGACAGATTTCAGGGGAATATTAACATTTGGGAAAGGGGAAAGCCAAGGGGAAAAGATTTAACTGTGATTCTGAAAATAAGAGGGATAGAAGAAGAGCTGATAAGAGTAATATTGAAGGCAAATTTGTGAGGAGAGCCGTGACCAATGGTGCAGAGAAACCAAGAAAGTTAAAGACTGAAAATTAGTCCCACTACTGGATACTGTGATCAGGAGCTCTTGGTAACCTTTGCTGGGAAAGTCCAAGGATCTGACTGCAATGAGCAGGAGAGTAGGTGAGAAAAAAGAAATTGACACCAATTTCTATACATACAGACAACTCTTTCAAAAAAGACAACACTATTATTTCGATGACAAGACTGAGCATGTTTATAGACTAAAAGAACCGAGGCAGAGAAGGAGTGCTTAATACTGATCAGATCTTGAGGAAAAGCATGGAAATGAAGGGTGCAATTAATGGTAGGACCAGTTTGAAAGGAGAGAAGGACATCTGACAGACAGGGATTTGAAATAGACATGTTCAAGTGACAGACATTGTTCATACCTCTGGAAAAGGGAAGACAAGGCCACTTTCTAAGAATTAGATCAAATAAGGTCCTTTTTGAGAGGAAGAGCTTGACTGGGCATTCCAGGAGCGGGGTAAACATTCTTAGAACTACCATAGAAAGTGGGAGAAAAATCAGAAACACCAGAGAAGGCTGACCTCACAGCTTTGACAACCCAGTTGAGATCAGAACCCACCTGCTTTCAGAGGGGTCACTTTTGGAAGGAGTTGCAATTCTTCTGGGCTACACGAAACAGCTCAAATCAAGAGACTGAGTTTGGGTGGTCCCTAACTGCACTGTCCAACAGAACATGATGCTATGTGAGCTTCTAGGACAGGCTCTTAGATGCTGGCAGCTTCTACTTCTGGTCTGTGGCATACTGACTCTTGGAGCCCTGAGCAATCACGGAAGGAGTTCAATCACCCTGCTCCAAGGACCAGGAGGCGAAACTGAAACCACAAAGAGATAAAAGGGGAGCAGCTAAGCCCTGCATCCAGCTAGCCCCTGTCATCAAGGGACCAGGCATATAAGCAAAGCTGACCAGGACACACCAGACTAATAGAACACTGAATGGCCCAGTCTATGCAACATACTGAGTCCTGTCCAAAATTCTAGACCCACAGAACCATGATGGGAAGTGAAGGGAAGCTGTGGCCTCCTTGGAGAGGAAGAAGCCTTCAGAAGCAGGGCTGTCCCCAGTTTGGCATGGGCTGAGGTCTCACCCCAGGAGTAGGTTGGTAAGGACAGGTGGTGATGAGATCTTGGTGGTATTATAAATGAGGAGAAAAAAATGCTGTAAAGACTGGGGAAATGGGGGGAAAAAAAAACCTTACCAGGTTCAAATTATCGCTAATCATCTCTGGCTGTTCTTACTCTTAAAAAAAAAAAAGGACTCAAGGAGGAAAATTGTTCACCAGCAGTCACTTCAGCTGCCACTGTGATGCCTGGTGACACATAATTAGAAAACAAATGACAGATTAGTTTAATAATATTCATTAGCAACTAATGAAACTGACAGTGTTTCCCATTGAAAGCAGGTTGGGCTGTTAGTTGATTTTAAGCAAATTCTGCTCCTTTCCTCCACCCACCTTCCCCCACCTGCCTTTCAGCTGGAGGCTGGGGGGTTGGGGGGGTAGGAAGGACAGCAAAGGGGTCCTAAAGCAAGGCACAAAGGGTGAGATGGTTGAGGGAACAAAAAGAACAAGAGGAGACAAAATCAGAGTGGGAGGGAGGGGGCTCTGGGGTCCCAGGGGAGAAGTGTGATGAAGGAAGGGGTTGAATGTAAACCCCCCCACCCACCCTTAGCTGTCTTAACAGTTAAGTCTCTCAAAAACAAAATTTCCATTGGCTTCAGAGAGGAAATGGTTAACAGAGGGGTGGAGGGGGGAAATCACTGCTTGCTTTCAGGCATTGTTGTTTTCTTTTTCCTTAAAAAAAAAAAATTTATCCTAAGTAAGAATTTTAACGATATGCAGAAATCATAGCTGTCTCGCTGAATCGCTGTAGGACTGACCCCCCTTGACAGTTCTTAAATTATTCAGCTATCAAGGGCCTGCTAAACATTAAATTAAGCATCCTCTCTCCCCTGTCCTAAACCATTAAGTTATGCAAATGCACAGATAATGGGGCATATGACAGCTGGAGGCATTAATCACGCAGCTCTGTCTCTGGGCTGTTGTTATGTAGAAACTGCATCTGCCAACATACCGAACAGCCACAATTAGATCTCACTTAATGGAATGACGAGACACTACCTGGCCCTCCACGCTCGCGCTGGGTTGTAGACCTGGGTGAATAAGGCACTTGGGAGATCGGCTGGCTCTTTTCCTCCATCTCCCCCCTCTCTTTTTAATACCTGCTCCTCCAACTGAAATGAAAAATTACCTGTAATTGTTATCATTTGCAAACAAAACCTGTCAGAAGACAAACCTGCTGTTTACAATGGATGTTTGTGTTGCTCCCCAGTAGGGCTCTTGGGGGAACTTCCCTGATGTTTGTTGTTGGTTTTGGTTGTTGCTTTTAAGAGAATTTTCTGTCTTTGAGGGGAGGCTGAAGCCGGGGCTTGCTCGTGGGACAAAGCAAACGGACTTCCAGTCACAGCCTCCAAACTGCCACCTGGGAGACCAAGACTCCACCCGCAAGGCTGTTTGTTGGAACACTCACCAGCCTCCCTGTGCTCCCCTGAGCCTGCTCTGCTCCCACCAGCACCTAATCGTACAAGAAAAGTGGGCAGAGGCTCCTCGGGGGCTACCAGTCTCTCTCCATAGTTAGGGGTGAATTAAATAGGCAGACACCCCAGGAACTTTCACCGTGCTGCCTCATGATTAAACACTCAGTTTACGTATTTTTGAAAATCCAAGTTGGTAAGCATTTGTATGAGAGTTCCCATTGTGGCTCAGTGGAAATGAACCCGACTAGCAAGTTCAATGCCAGGCCTCACTAAGTGGGTTAAGGATTCGGCATTGCCATGAGCTATGGTGCAGGTCACAGTCGCAACTTGGATGCCATGTGGCTGTGGCCACCAGCTGCAGTTCTAGTTCGACCTCTAGCCTGGGAACTTTCATATGCCACGGGCACAGCTCTAAGAAGAAAGGGGAAAGGGAGTTCCCTTCATGGCTCAGTGGCTAATGAATCCGACTAAGAACCATGAGGTTGCGGGTTCGATCCCTGGCCTTGCTCAGTGGGTTAAGGATCCGGCGTTGCCGTGAGCTGTGGTGTAGGTTGCAGACGTGGCTCGGATCCCGCGTTGCTGTGGCTGTGGTGTAGGCTGGCGGCTACAGCTCCTGTTAGACCCCTAGCCTGGGAACCTCCATATGCCATGGGTGCGGCTCTAGATAAAAGGCAAAATGACAAAAAAAAAAAAAAAGAAAAAGAAAGGGGAAAGAAGCATTTATATGGTGGTGAACTGTTTTGTCTTTAGTATCTTCTGGTTTAGTTTTTTGAGGTATTTTTGTTTTTTTTTTAGTTTATTTTTAGAGTGTGAGGGTAACAGCAATGGCTTTGAAGGAATATATAAGATTTTACTAACAGTTGGCATCTATATAGAAGTTAAGTTGGCCTAACATTATACCAAAACACTGCTTTCCAATTGGTATCTCCAGAACCCTGTGGTTCTACAGTCCTGGATAAGTATGAGGCCACTGCGGGATGGACACTATCACCCCCGACCCCAGCACACCCCAGAGCAGCAGGGGAACCACTTAACACAAGAGCTCAGGATGTGAAACAATTTTTTTAAGTTCCTCTAGTTTAAACAAAAAAAAAAAAAAAAGGTTTGAGAAACGACTGTTCTAAAATGAAGTCAGGGACATGGAAAACAGACTTGGGGTTGCCAAGAAGTAGGGGGACGGACTGGGAATTTGGGGTTGATAGAGGCAAACTATTGCCTTTGGAATGGATAAGCAATGGGATCCTGCTGTATAGCACTGGGAACTATGTCTGGTCACTTGTGATGGAGCATGAGAATGTGAGAAAAAAATGTATGCATGTATGTGTGACTGGGTCACCTCTCTGTGCAGCAGAAAATTGACAGAACTCTCTAAATTAGCTATAATGGAAAAAATAAAAATCACTATTAAAAAAAATGAAGTCTTGGAGATATTTAGACTTGGTCTAAATAGGCATTCAATGTCAGATCTGTTCTCCCTGTTTTGCTCAATACAGAATCACTAAATTGCAGTAATTTCCTCCTTCCCTCGAAAGTTCTCCAGCATTTGGGGGAAGCCTACATATGTTTATGAGCAAGAAATTCAGAGTGAAAAGGAGGGGATGATGCTTTGCCAATCACTGAAGCTAGCCTGCCCTCCCATTCCACCTCCCCCATTAACTCCACTAACGCCCATATAAGGCCCATCATCTGAGTTGGGTCAGTGCACCCCTGACCTCCACATGCAGAAAGAGCAGATCTGTGCAGGGAGGGAGCAGGCCAGCTGAGCGGAATCATATTTACTATGGAGAGGGAAATGCCCAGGTCTCCTGGTAAGGTTTGGTAAAGTCAGCTTGAGCAAAGAGAGGAAAGATCATGCTCTTCCCAAGCCTTCCAGGCCTGCCTGGTCCAAACTGTCTTTTCCTAAACCTTCCAGCCGTTCTTCCTCCCGAGGCCTTACCCAAGCCCCAGTGAACCCAGCCACAAGGTTTCAGGTCCTTCTTCCTTCATCCAGAGCACTGGTCTCCTGAGCTCTGCTTCACCCTCCCTGAATCAATCTTCCTGCAAACCCTTTAGTGCTTCAAACACCCATCCATGCAGCCTTTCCCCATTCCAAAGTCCTGTAGGCACCTGACCAATTCTTCACCATCATGGTTTTGGTGTCTTTACTGCCTTTGGTGCTTTTCCTGACCTTCCTCCCCCACCTGCCCCACCCCACCCATGCCAGGTGAGCATAAAGCCCACCCCCTTCCACACTGCCATCCCCTCCTTACTTGCTTGTAGATTTCACATTAGGCACTTATGTATTTGTGTAACTGTCTCCATCAACAAACTCAACAGCTGGTTGAGGGCTGCTGCCAGTTCTGCTCATTCCTAACTCTGTTGCCTAAGCCAATGCTTCTCGAATGATCAAGGTGCCGCCAAACCACGAGCTATGGGAATCTTCCTCAAAAAGGAGATCGATTCAGCAGGTTTGGGGTGGGGACTGAGATTCTGCGTTTCTAACAGGTTCCTGGGGATGCCAGTGCTGCCTGCGCATGAACCACGCTCCTAGTAGCCAGGCCTTAAGTGACCTTCAAACCCAGCCCCACAAAGGCATGTCTGTCTCTGGCTCCATCACCTCATCCGTGCAGAGCACGGAGCTTTCTATTTAGACATCGGAAATGGTGCCCAAGCAACTGGTCTTCCACTAAGTCCAATGGGCCCAGCCCTTCTTTGTGTGAAGGCTTTGGAACCACTCTGGCTCTTCTTATGATAAACACTGCGTGACTCAGCCAAAAAGACAGACCCCTTAGAAAACACTGTTTTCACTCTAGAGGCAGGGATATATCTCGAGAGCACTCTGTCATTTTTTTGTTTTTTGTTTTGTTTTGCTTTTTAGGGCCTCACTGGAGGCATATGGAAGTTCCCAGGCTAGGGGTCTAATCGGAGCTGCAGCTACCGGCCTATGCCACAGTCACAGCAATGGGAGAACTGAGCCACGTCTGTGACCTACACCACAGCCCACAGCAATGCCAGATCCTTAACCCAAGGAGCAAGGCCAGAGATCAAACCTGCATCCTCATGGATACTGGTCGGGTTCATTACCGCTGAACCACCACGGTAACTCCCACTCTGTCGTTTCTTAACTTTAGTTGGTTTTTCAAGTGTTGGAATCCTCTGGAAATGGTGCTTTGCATTGTAAAAACAAACAAGTATCATTCTTTAGTGACGATCTTTATTTCTGAGGACCCTGGTACAACCTGTGCTCCAAGGCTAAGGAAAGCCTTCCCTTTTTCTCCCAATGCTTCAAACTTCTAAGGAAAACTGTTTCACAAAAAGCCCACCCATGAAGCTTGGCTGAGGGGGGAACAAAGGTGGAAGATGATTTCACTAAGGCAGCTTTGAAATTTAACAATACTGAACATTGCAGCAGAGAAGATGTTGCATCTTCTAGCAGTGAGGACTAGACCTAGACAAAAACACTGAAGGCTTTACTTCTTTCATGAAAAATTAAGCTACATAAATATCAGAAATTGTTTAGTTTGAGAAAACAGAGAAACAGGGTATGAGGGGCAAATACAGGCCTGTCCACCCTCCACTCTGCATTTCTAGCTTTCAATTTTGTTCAAGAGCATCTTAAGAGTAACTGACAGGAACCTAGTTCCTACCAGCTTAAGCGGCAATGTAGAAAGATTTGACTGACTCATGTAATTGTCAAGTTCATAGAAAGATCTCGCATCAGGACTTAACTGGACCCAAGGTCTCTACAAAGGTCAGGTGTTAGAAGATCCATAACTTTCAAATGCTTCAGCACAGACTTATGAAATCACGCCTATGTTGGTTAAGCTTCAATTCTAGGGACCATCTGTAGCCGTAGAAGAAACATTACGCCAAAAAAAAAAAAAAAAAAAAGGGAACCTCCAAGGGACAACTACATACACTTCCATTATCCAAAGCTCTATTGAAACCAGGGCTGTGCGGATCAATAGTGTTAGACGAAGACAGTGGCTAATTTACCAAGATGATGAACGCTGGGAAGGAGTTCTTCATGGTGAAGTTCAGGAGAGTCAAGGTATGAGGACTGGCAAATATTTCACAGGCTCCTCCCCCTTCCAAGTATAATGTCAGCATACCATTTCCTCCAAGACCTATGGCTTTGACTCCCTCCCAGTACTTCATTTCTAACCAGTCACGTGTCAAGCCAAGAGTTTGTGCTGATTTTAACAGAGAAGAATCTTGCCTCTGGGACACCGTATCTCTGCCTCAAGTGAACCATCTGTGCAAAGACCTTGAATGTAGACACTCTGCACACATGGGACAAACTCCTACCCAAAACTGGGTTTGGAGGTCAAGACTGAAAAAGGAGACTGGCCTGGGTTTTTATTGTGATTAGGGGGTAGGGCTGGGAACAGAGTTTGTACACAGAAAGGGGGTCCTGTGATTTGAATTCTACCCCACCCCATCAGCACACCAAAGGAAGGAGCACCCAGGCTTTCTGACCTGCTTACCCCCACGTGGAGGAGAAGGGGAAGAGGAAGCAATGAGACTTAAACGTTGTCAGCAAACATCAAAAAGGCACCCTTTACTGCAGACCTAAAAAATAAGGATTTCTTAATTCATAATGCTAATAGAATAAATTGACCTGTGTGGCTGCTGCTGGCACTTCCAAGTACTTATTAGCTGTCTGCCTATGTGGTAGTACTTGTATGAGACCTGCTTTCTCATCGTCAGGAAGCAAGGTTGGATAGTAGTCACCCCTACCAACCTTAAACATTTTGATGGTCAAAATTACCAGTCAAAACCCACCCTAAGGGTTTTACATGATTCAGTTTTTTCAGGTAGACTTACAAGACCCCTGCTTTCCTTTAAGTTACACCCTCTCACAGGCAGGTTCTCTGCAAATGGTGAGAAAAAAATCACACTAGCCCACAGCAACCCCCAGCCGAGGGACAGACCTCTGTCCCTTGAACTCCAGATACAGTTTGGGTCATAATATCTGAACCAGAACCAAACCTCTGAAGGATCCAACCTGATTCTCCTGCCATGGCCTGAGGATCAGGTTCTATCCAGACTCTGAGCAAGAACAGGCAGAAAAAAGCATTCAATGTCCACCTCATATGCTCCCCCCGAGTCACAGAGAGGACTGGGTCCTCTCTAGCTACCACTTTTCTTTCCCCAATTGCAAACGCAAGGCAGTGTTCCCAACAACAGAACATTACTTAGCCAAAAAATGGAATAAAGTAACGATACATGCTTTTAACATGGATAAACCATTGAAACAGTGGAAACTTGAAATGGCTGGCTAACCAAAAGATGCCAGGCATCAGAGACCATGTATTATGTGATTCCATTGATAAGGTATGCCCAGAATTGGCAAATCCAGATATAGCAAGTAGATCAGTGGTTGCCTGATGGGGAGTGGAGTGGGGGGGCATGGAAATGACTGCTAGTGGGTATGATGTTTCTTTTTGAGGTGATGAAAATGTTCTGGAATCAGACACTCTGATGGTTGTACTTATGAATATCCTGAAACCACTGAATTGTATACTTTTCTCTTTTGTATTTTTAGGGCCACACCCTCAGCCTATGGAAGTGCCCAGCCTAGGGGTTGAACCGGAGCTATAGCTGCCAGCCTATGCCACAGCCACACCAGCACAGGATCTGAGCCACATCTGTGACCTACACCACAGCTCATGGCGATGCCAGATCCCTAACCCACTGAGTGAGGCCAGGGATCGAACCCGAGTCCTCATGGCTACTAGTTGGGTTAGTTACCACTGAGCCACAGCAGAACTCCTGAATTGTATAAAGGGTGAATTTTACAGCATGTGCATTATATTTCACACACACACACACACTCACACACTTAAATAGGCAGCAAATGTAACTTTATTCCTGGCAGAGAAGAGTTTGGGCTGCATGGTTTTGTTCCCCTCCCCCTCAACCTCAAATGTGACTTTTAATTATCCCCGGTGACAGTTTATCCATGTTTTTACTTTTCCCTGTGGCTTTCTTCCTTAAAAACCACAATTTCCCAAGCTGATGGACTGCTGATCACCAATGAGGCTTGTTTAATCCATCCAGTGTTTCCCAAGTCAAGAACCTCCCCTCCGCCATACTTCCAAGGCTCACCGTGCTAACGTCATCGCGGAGCACTGAGAAGGCCACAACACCCCCCACACTGGACTACCCAACAATTTGGTTCCCCGCTACCACTGCTGGAAGAAGTATCTTCTGGAACTAATTCCATGGAAAATGGTTTGAAAAAAACACTGTCCTCCAGAATGAACGGACTTCTCATTTCTCTGGATGCAGTGCGATATATATATAATAACCAGATTTCATTACAACTGACTTTTTCTTCAATTTACTCCGGGGTTTGATTCCTGGTTTTGCTCTTTGTTGGAGCGTGTGACCTTCAATGATGGCCCGTCTCTGAAAGTCAGTTTTTTATCCATCAGATACGGATAGAACCTACCTCCCAAGGTCATTAGAAGCATTCACTAAGAACCTAAAGTGCTCAGCACAGTACTTGGTAAACAGCAGGTGCTTAATAAATGTGCATCTTCCACCAAATATATGACACCCTTCTCAAAGAAGCAGGCATCTCTCTCTCCAACCCCCACAATGTTGGCACATGCTATGTCTATCAGAGACTTTTAAATTTTTGCTAAATGCATGGAAGCATGAATCATCAATGCCCTGCTAGACCTTCAACCCTGAGCCACTCAAACCCAGGGTAGACAACCCATGACAACATGACCATCACAAATGGGAAGAACTCTGGTACTCACAACTTGATTCCTAGTAGATTTTTTTTTTACTGAATTCCCCACCCCCCAACACACACAACTATATATGAAAAATAAACATTTAAAGTGCAGAGCAGGGAGATGTGAGTGTTCCAAATCTTTGCTTAAGGACACCAACAACATGTTGCTTTTCTAGTGTAAACAGATATACAATCCCAACAGAGAAAGCATTAAAACACAGAGAACAATCAGTATACACAGAAAACCCAGCACTTGGACCCTGGAACCACAGCACATGGGTGTGAATCAGAGTCAGTCAAGCGTGACCTTGAGCAAGTGCCTGACCTTGTCACATCTAGGCAACCTGTTTCAGCACCTACTAGTAGGGGTGCAGTGAGGATCAGAGTTCATAAATGAGGCCTGCTCAAAGCAACGCTTACATCGGAGCAAGCACTCAATAAATACTGGATGCAGCTATATTCATAGTAATTGACACTTATTAATGCCTCATCATACCATTTTCAGCCCTGTTTCAAAAGCCGTCTCTGCTCTAACTGTCCTCTCATCTCACGGGTGAAACAGGAGAAGAGACTCAGCAATACTGCAGGAGTTCCTGAAGAAACTTTATTCATAGAGCAAGTGTGAAAATTTCTTTTATTGGTATTAAAAGGGAATTTTAAGGCTGTAATACCGGCTCTTTATTCCACAAAGGGAAGTAGTTACTATAATGATGTACTTTGAGCCACACGGCTAGTTAGCACCTTCCCTCTTCATTGGGGAACCATGAAATCTATTATGTTCCCTGAGGAGGGCAGTTTTCAACAAGAAATTGCTACATCTGTAAAGAACATATTGACCATGATGAAAAGATTTTATCCACATCTACACAATGATGACAAAATTGGACATGACTAAAAGGTTTGGGCAGCCCAATTCCCAGGAACAAAACCAAGAAACAAATGTCATGATACCCATAAAAATGCCTTCATGTGTCACAGGATACCCATCTAAGCCTTGAATTCACATTCCAGGGGAGGTGGCCTCAAACGTGTGTCAAGATCAGTGGTTTTTGTTTTTTTTTTTCATTTTTTTTTTTAGCAGAACAGCCCTTTTCTCAAAATCTTACAAGGAATTCAAATATGTTAACTAAAATATGTATTGCTGAATCGCTCTAGGCTGAAAATCCTAAGACACAAGTTCCACCCAACAGGGGCCCCTGAGCTTTTCAAAGGATGTTCCAGGCACCCTGAGGTCATAGAAGGTCTCATGAGCCCCTCTCAGAAGCTCTTGAGAGTAACTTGGAGAAGATCAGAAGAATGGAGGAGAGGGACTGAGCAACTATGCCCCGAAGACTAATCAGTCTCTAAGGGGTCTTTTGCATCACTGGATCCTATCAAGGTCTAAACCACATTACACTAAATAGCATTAATTTTTTTCCTTCTAACTAGGGCTATGAAATATAAGACCAACTCTAGGTAAACAAACTACATTTTCTCTATACATTTCAGTTGTATTTTCAGTACATATGCAACCTTGTGCTAAGGATGTTCTCGTTCTAGATCAAGATTTCCCAGTCTCAGCACTATCTGCATTCAGAGTTGGTTAACTTGGGGAATAGGGGTAGGAGCCATCCTGTGCATTTTAAGATGTGTACCCAGATGCCAGTATGACCCCCTCGTTATAACAAGTTACACTATCTCCATGCATTACCCAATACCCCACCCCCATGCCTCTGAGAACTCTGGTCCAGACTCACCCCTTCCAGACCATTTCTCATAACATAATGAGAAGGCTAAGACATATCTAACCAAGGGCCTCCCTGGCTCAAAATCCTTCCATCTATTCATTTAGCCATACAATAAAACACTGGAAAGCACCACTGAGTGTAGTAACTTCCATTGCTCCACATGGCCTGCAGAGGGCACCCTTTGACTCCAGGCCCCTCCTAAATGGACATTTCCTCCCCAGGCACTTGACCCGCAGCCCCCCAGCACCTGGCCGTCATGTAATACCTGAAGATTTGTCTTACTCTGGGCACTTGGCATTTGCTTTCCCCTCTATCTGAAATTCCCTTTCTCAACACATCCACCTCTTTGGAATTTTTTTTTTTTTTTAAACCATTGGACAAAGCTCCACCAATGTGAGGCTCTGGGGATAAAGTCAGCAACCACCCACAGTCCCTGCCCTGCCCAGTCATCACCCCCGGACCAAACACTTCTGTCTCTATTGCAACTGAGGGCTGACTCAATGGCCTCTCGCTAGAGACTGAAAATTCTTGAGTTGCTGTATGTTCAGCATCCACTATAACTGTTAGAAGAATAACTTCAGCAAGATAGTATTTTCCTACACTTAATCCAAAATTTTGAGGGACACAACAATAGTTAAATGCCACTAGAGAGGATAAAAAGCAGAGAAACAATCCATAAAGGAATATTCGCTAGAAAAAGACACTCCAATGTCTTACAATACAAGGACAGCAAAACAACAATAGATATTAAATTGGAGAAATGAGTAATCAACTAATTTCAGTTCTACTGATTTCAAGATTGCTGGAGAAAAAGTGCCCTGGTGGAAGCTAATTTTGAGCCTTCTCTTCAAAAGCTTTGTACCAGGCAAAAGCTGTGTATTAAGCTAAAACTCCGCTGGCTTCTCTGAAATTTGTGTCCAGACAAATTGCAAACATCACACCGTCCAGTGGTCACTGTGAGTCTGCTTTTCACAGGCTGATTGATTTTTATAATGTTCCAGGCAATTTCATGTTGTCAGTAAGAACTAATTTTGTCTCGTTATTGCCTTCACTCTTGGCAGCTCCGTGACCACTTACTGGTTTTTTGTCTTCATGTTCATTTTCTCCTGCTAATTCTAAAGCCTTCTTTCCCCTCTCCAGCCCCATTCAGAGGTCTGAAGATGTAATCATAGAGAGCTTCCCACCTCCCCCATTTGCCACCCGCACAGCTGCGGGCGAAAGCATCAGCCCTCCTCTTGGGTTCCCAAGTTGAACCCCGAAGCCCCATACCTGACACAAAACCTCCTGCCTAACTTACTATGGCCTGCAATGCTGAATCAATCAATCCAGCAACTGTGTAGTTTAACCCCTCTCTTGAGCAGATATTAAACCAACTTGTCAATCTGTAATCGTGGACTTCCACACTCTCATCTCACACCGGGAAACAGAAACTGGGTCTGCCATGGCTCTCTGTGTATGACCATACAATCTAAAACAGAAATCACTTATGAACTCCTTTCCGCAGAATCCATATGGCAGGTGAGGGCCTCAAAGACACGGGATTTCAACAAGCACATTTTGCAGTAGCCGACTTATTAAATATACCCCTAGTGGGGCTTACAGACTCAGAATCACATTCTTGTCGTTAAGCAGAAACAAGCACACATACTTCTTACGCAGTGGGAACTGCTTTAAGACCTGTACTCAAAATAAACACTAAGAGTTCCCTCTGTGGCTCAGTGGTTAACAAACCCGACTAGGAACATGAGGATGCGGGTTCGATCCCTGGCCTTGCTCGTGGGTTAAGGATCTGGCATTGCCCTGAGCTGTGGTGTAGGTCGCAGATGTGGTTCAGATCCCGCATTGCTCCATCTGTGGCATAAGCTGGCAGCTGTAGCTCCAATTTGACCCCTAGCCTGGGAACTTCCATGTGCCTTGGGTGCAGCCCTTAAAAAAAAAAAAAAATTAGACACTAGCTGCATTTGCATGCCAAACAGTATCAACAGAATATTCTAGGCCTTTTCCATAGTTGAGAACTATTTTTTGAGAGAAAGAATGACAAGTCCTCTGACAACATTATATATATATCTTTCCACAGCAAGCAGATGCTTTTACAATAAGGTCAGTTACATCACTCCCTTGCTCAAAACTTCCTTGACATGTCCCACCTCCCTCGGCACAGCCACATCCCTGCAGTGGTCCAGGAGGTTTCATATGACTGGTGTCCACTCTAGCTGACCACGGCCCCCACTACTTCCTCTACTCCCTCCACTCCAACTCCTCCTCGCTCCTTCTCCCACCTCAGAACCTATACATGCCATCCTCTCTCCCTGGAGAGTTTTTTCCTCAAGCCTAAATGTCACATTTGCAGAAATGCCCTCCCTGAAACTTTATTCAGAGTTTTACCTCTGCTCCCTTCCCTAATCAGCTTTTCTCCAAAGCTCTTATTCTCTTATGCTTACTGTATGCTTTTTTTTTTTCTATCTTTTTTGTCTTTTTAGGGCCACAACCATTGCATATGGAAGTTCCCAGGCTAGGAGTTGAATCAGAGCTGCAGCCGCCGGCCTACACCACAGCAACATGGGATCCAAGCTATGTCTGTGACCTACACCACAGCTCACGGCAATGACGGATCCTTAACCCACTGAGCAAGGCCAGGGATTGAACCTGTGTCTTCATGGATGCTAGTCAGATTCGTATCTGCTGAGCCACGACAGGAATTCCCTTTTGTATTTTTTTAAACTAGTACATAGCTCCCTTGACTAGTAAGTAAGCTCCATGGGGGCAGGACACTATTGTATCCTAGCAACTAAAACAGTGTCAGCATCTAACAGGTGCTCAGCTACAAGTGAATGGAGGTAAATTTTAAGATGCATAAAAGAATGTGGGAATAAAGGCTGCTGCAGAGGTCCAGACAAGTGAGAGAGAAGTCCCAAACAAAGGCAGGAACTCAGGAGATCAAGGAATCTCCAAGGGACAGAGGGAGTAGAATTGTAGACAGAGAATCTGTTCCTGAGTGAGAGGGGAATAGAGGTTCCCAAACTTAATTGGCCATGGAACCTTTCTGGGTGGAAGTGTCTTAGAGGCCTAGAAATTCCACGGAACATAATGTGGGAACCCTGGGATCAAAGGTACTCTAAAGTTGTTCTCCCAACACTAAAGTTCAATGATCATGGGTCAAAAATCATAGACAACTCAGCACATTGAGGCCCTGTGCTCTTAGTTACTTAACAGAAACAATTATGGAAACCCATCTGTGATGTGGGTCTCTATGGGTCTCTAATCTCAAAAACAAGGATTATATCTGTTGCAAAGTTAGAATCCTTCCAGTCTCCAGTCACACAACCAGATTAACAGAGGCTGATGTGATAAAGACATCTGAACATTTCATGTAACAGGAAATCTGGGAACATATAATCCAATTTTGGTGACCACCTGCCACTTGGTTCCTCTCTTTTTTTAAAATTCAGGTTGCAAACTGACTGCTACTGCTTCAGATATTTTACGACCACAACAGTGTTCCACACTGGAAAGAAGGTGTAGGCATAAGGCTACCTCATTAGGTTTTTTTGTTTTTTTGGTCTTTTTGGCTTTTTAGGGCCAACCCACAGCATATGGAGGTTCCCATGCTAGGGGTAGAATCATAGCTATAGCTGCTGGCCTATGCTACAGCCACAGCCACGCCAGATCCGAGCCATATCTGCAACCTACGCTGCAGCTCCCAGCAACGACAGATCTTAACCCACTGATGGAGGTCAGGGGTCAAACCCACACCTCATGTTTCCTAGTCTGATTTGTTTCCACCGAGCCACGAAGGGAAATCCTCCAGGTTCTGTCTTTAAGTGGGTAATTGTTTTAAATTTTCCCTAGAAACCGTCAGATGCATAAGCCAGTGTCACAGTGCCACTTAGAGTTGAAAAGGCGTCTGGCAAAGAGAACGGGTTTATTAAGACTAATCTAGATCTCCATGCTTCATCCCTTAGGGTTAGAAGAAAGGCTCCATTCCCTAAGGACAGGGGATCTCCACCCTACCTGAATATGGGAAAGAGGTAGGGAAAATGGCAAGTTGCATGGGTGATGAACAAGGGGCTCAGTGGCCAGTGATTAACTCTGATGGTTTTAAGGCGGTTCCTAATAGTATGTGGGATGCTTATCACCCAACAACCTTGACTAGTAGTGGTACCCTGAAATGCTGTGTTGAGAAGTATCTACAAATGAAGGACCTGTGGGGTCCCGGGAAAGAAGTGCTGTGCTTTATAGCAATGGCTGCGACACAAACAGCACAGGGAATTAGCAATAGCAAGCACCATGATATCTGTATCATACACCCTCGGAGCTGGATAGCTCCAGCCTGTGCTGGCAATTCCTATTCTTGTTCCCCTAGAAGCTTAGTCCCAACCCCACTCTGCCTGCTTCCGTTTTTTCCAAGTCTGACTGTCACCTGCTTGACCCGAGGAGGAAAGGATGAAGCCCAGGAGAGGCGTAAGCTGGTGGAATCACAAATTCCTCCTGACACCCGATTGAAGACCAAGTGAAATGAGTCTTATGCTGTCCTCACAGGGTTCTAAATCGGATGAACTGAACTATACACACGGCCCCGGAATGAGAACTAGAGATAAATCAATTTGGAAACTTGTGGATCTGAAAAATCATCTAAAACCTGAAATCATAAGTATTTCTACACCATTTTTTAGTCTCTATTGACAAATCATTTTTCAAAAGCACCACTAGCAGTAAGTCTAGAGCATTCATTTCCAAACTTGAACATTTTTATGCAAACTCTTCATCTTCCTTGGCTAGGTGAGTCCAAAAAAATACTTCATTTATTAAAATGGTTGCATTGCAAAGGTTTGTCCCCATAAGAACACAAGCTCACAGGAGTAGGGATGTGGGGCTGTTTGTTCAGTGGCCCCAACAATTACACCAGTTGTCTTTACAGCAAAGCATTCAACACATATGTGCTGAATTAATGCCATCAGATAACTGTCCTTATGCTGTATAATATGAACTGCATGACTTTCCCCTTGAGGAATAAGATATTGATAGAGGAGCCTTTAAGATCAATGGCATGCCCTAGATGAGACAGAGATGTGGAGAAGGAAAGCTTGCAAGTCAAAGCTATCTATTCAGTCCTAAGTGGAAACTCAAAAGACATGCACCAAGGGAGCTGGCTGTAGGCCCCAAGCTACAGATCTCTTTTAAAAAGGGCAGTGTCAGGCTAGGAAACGATTTAACATTAATAATAATAGCAAACATTCATAATAGCAAGTATTTATACAAGTGTCAGGCCCCATTTCAAGTACTTCATTTAGATGACCTCACTTAATCTTCACAACAAGGCCATAAAGCAGGTTCTATTACCATCATGTTCCTTTAATAGATGAGCAAACTGAGGTACTAAATTCGGTCACTTGCTGAACATTACAAACACAGCCTCAGAACAAGAATTAGAAACTGACAATCTTGCTAAAGTACCTGTGCTTATAAAATCTGTACTGTGTGGCCACCCTGACCTCCAACGACTTCCATCATTTCAGTTTTCCTGCTTTCTGGGGGTAGGGCAGGGAGGTGGCGGGGAGGGGGGGGAACAGTGAGGAATGGTGGATACATCAGTAGGCCACCTCAGCTACTTAACTCTTGAAAAGAAAGCTTATTTGTCCAATTCATAGACACAATGTAGAATGATGGAAAGTTTCCAAGGGCTGGAGGAGGAGGGGCAGAGGCAGAACTGTTATTTAAAGACAGCAGAGAGAATTCCCATTGTGGCTCAGCTGTACCCAACCCCACTAGAATCTCTGAGGATGCAGATTCCATCCCCGACCCAGCTCAGTGGGTTAAGATCCATCGTTGCCGTGAGCTGCAGTGTAGGCTGAAGACACGGCTCGGATCCTATGTTGCTACGGCGTAGGCCAGCAGCTACAGCTCTGTTTCAATCCCTAACCTGGGAATTCCCATATGCCACACATGCAGCCCTAAAAAAATTGACGATAATAAAAAGAAGGGAGTTGCATTGTGCACAGGGAAAAAGTCTGTAGATGTGTTTAATGCTGAGTATATTTAACACTACTGAGCTATACACCTAAAAACGGTTAAGATGGAAATTTTTGTTATGTGTTACCCAGGAAAGAAGAAAGGATGGAGGAAAGGACTCTTACCTGGCAGCTCAAGTAAAACAGAAGTGCAACAGCTGATTCAGAGGGAACAGGAGCCTAAGACCGCAGACTCTCGGCTTCTTTCCCCAGACCCGCGCCAGAACAGCCCCTCAGGGGTTTAAACATCGAGCGAATGTTTAAAATCACTAGATGGGATAACTCTTAAATTCTCTTTAAGACGTTATCAAAAGCCTCAGGTCAAATCTTATTCTCTAAAGTCTCCATCTCAAAAACCCCCATGGGCCCTCAATGCAGATCAGTCCATGCTCACCCCCAGTCCTCGAGATCGTCCAGGATCTGGACCCAGGTCAAGTGGCCAAGCTTACAAAGCACCACCGCGTCCCCCACACTCATCACAATGGTCCCTTGAGCCTCTGTGTATTGCCTCTTTCATCCCGTTTGTGAAGCAAGAGCTGTGTGCTCGACCACTGCCCTGCTAGAAGGTTCTCCTGCTCCCACCTCAGTCAGGGGTGAGGTGCCGTGTCTGTTCCACCATCACCTGCACAAGGGGCCCAGTTCCCTCCACGCTGTCTGTTCTGCTGCCTTAACAAGTATCCTGGACTCTCAGATGGAAGGGGTGATGGGAAGTAGTTCCGGAGAGATTTGGGCACAGGGGGGACCCCGACGGTGCCCAGTCCCTCTTCACCCCTTACCATGGTTCTGAGTTCCTGGATCAGGGAAAGTGAACCGCTTCTAACAACCAGGGCCAGAGAACTCGAAAGAGAACCAAGTATGTGGGGGGCATTGCCACCTATTTTTCAGTTTAAAAAAAAAAAAATCCTAACTAAAGGATTGAACGATTATTATCTTTGACTGTAAAGCTCTATTTGCATCTTCGCTGGGCCCTAAAGTGACCTGTTTCCATCCCCTGTACATTCCACTAGCACCTGCGGTGTATTCTGACCCAGCTTACATGAAAGGCACACAGCAGGACAATATGGCATTTGAAAGGGAAACCCACGCTTCCTCGTTCACGTGGGCACCAACTCCTCTGCCCACCGCAGGTAGGCATGCGGCTACTCAGAGTGAGGAACACGTTTCTTTGTTCAGGAACATGGCGGTTACACTCAGAGGGACTCAGTAAGATAAAGGACACAGGCATGCTAGATTTTTCATTTGGCAAGCAGAATCAAAATCATCTGAACACATCCCTGTGGAAAAATCATCAATTTTTCATAGACTTGTTAGAGGCTTCACAAAATATATTGCACCTATTTTTAAGAGAAGATGGCTTTTTAATGATACTTAAAATATATGGCATGGCAAGAATTATTTAAAATGTGTTGCCAAGGCCTGAAGTTTGGTACTGCCTGCTAAAATATACATGATTTGGATAGGCTGTCCTCTTGAGATAAATGTGAGAGTCCAGCTCCTCTTATTATAAAGCATGAAGGATCTTGGTGTTCAGGCAGGTAAGTAATTGGTACAAACCCTCCCAAGGTACAGCATCCCCTGAACCCACACCAGTTAGCAGCTGTCCGCTGCCCTGTGTGCATTAACTAACAACTCTTAACCCAGAGGCCAGCAATGCATTGTTCACATGGAAAAAGTCAACATAAAGCAGAGCAAGAGGAAGCAAAACTGAAAACAGCAGAAGCCTGCCACTACTCACCCAGAAAATGTTTCCTGAGCAGCCCGTCAGGCCCGGGAAAGTGGGACACGTGATCTGCGTGGTCTGGATTCTCAGTCCCCGAGACAAGCAGACTGGCTCCGTTTTTGCTAGCAAACGACTTGATCTTCCACACTGGTGGGCGTGCTTTCTGCAAGACACAGCTCTATTTTAGGTGGAAGGCTAAGTACCTACCCGGCCCTGTATGCGCCCACATAGGTATCTATGGTCCAGCAGGCATGAGCAAGCGTGCATTTGCGTGACTAAATGAATCAATAAGTGAATGAATCAAAGATTTTTTTTTATGTCTACTTAAAGCAGATCCAGTATATGAAGATCTACACTTACAAAAACGTCACTTGGCTTTCATTTTTTTCCATCGTGCAGCACGTTACTGAAATACTAAACTGTTTTATGTTTGGCATCTCCCTTCAAGGAGCTGTGAAGACTTTAAGCGTCACGGATGTCAGAATTCAGTGGCTAGTCTGAGGGACAGACCCGAAACAGAGGCCACATCAAATGTCCGACAACCAGTGTCAAAGTTTCAGGGGGTTACGAAATCCAAAGTCACTTCAGGCCCAAGTTGGCGGAGAGGACTTAGAGCCTTGGGCATTAAAAAGGCCAGGAAAGGCTTTGGATTTCTACAGGGGCAGAAGTGGCATTTCAGGGAGGTACAAAAACACAAGCAGTGATTTAGAAGCAACAGCAGGCCTTCTGTTTACTCATAACAGTGACAGCACCTGCTCTGATCAGAGAGCAGGAAAATGGGCTCATTATAGGGTGGGAGCTCCTTGTGAAGGGTAACAAGCTGCCTGGAGAAGTTGACTTGTCACATTAGGGAGTCATTTTAGGACCTTGAAGAGGAATAACAGGGTGTTCCTTCTGTACGGTGAGAACTCACCCTAGGATTCTTTTAAAAAGAGCATGCACCCGTTAACATTGAGTTAGTGATTTCATTTGCACTCAGCTTTTCAATATCCTATCTCAGTGGTTCCCAATTTATGGGCCACAGAGTTATGGCAGAGATCCCTGAAGTTAGATAAGCACTGACTAGAAATACTTGCTCCTGGTATATTGCCACTGGCTTGTTCTAATATATGTAGATAGCCTGTGAGACAAAAAATGCAAATTCACTCAAAAGCAACAGTAACCTGAGTTGCCCCAGGCGCCAGCCCTTGGCTACATGTGGAGTCATTTCAACAATAACCCAAATGTCACTAGCTCCAGTCTCCCTGCTGTAGGACTTCAGCCTCCAGTAAAATGCCTCTTAAGCATCTCTACGAGTTCCCAGGGATTTTGTACCTGTGCTTGCAGACAAGTGTGTCCTCTCCAACCGGCCACTGGGTGGCGCTGCATCCACACAGCTCCTGCCTTCAAGCACTGCCCCCAAGGCCTGGGACCCCAGCCAGGCCAAAACTGCAGGATGGTTTAGATAGAGTAGGGAAATACCGCCTCATCTCTCTTTCCAGATAACATTCCCAAAGAAATCAAATTGGAGCCACACACAGTATTTTACTAAAGATTTTTTTTTTTTAGAAAAAAAATTTATAAAAAAGCTCTTCCCATTTTTACCCACAGCTCCTAAGCTATAAATGAGAACTCCGAATGTGTATCCGGTGGAGATTGGTCAGCAAGGGAAACACGGGGACAGAGCCCACGCTATGATCACCATCATCCTTCCCATCTTCTGCTGTCAAAATGCAATTCCTGTTTGGCCCAGCAAATTAAACCTAAGTGTACAAGGAAGGGAAAAGCATAACAGGATTTACACTGCAGATTATTTCCAAGAGTGAAAGGAGAAGCAAACACAGAGTTCATTTTGACACACTGACATGGTAACATATAGGCAGTTGTTGAAAATGACATGGGCTTCTAAGTCCTACTGAAAACCTCTGCAATTTATTGTTAGGAGAAACAAACCAATCAGAAGACATGAGGTACAGTGTGATGGCATTTCAAAGATGCCAGAGAAGGGCAGGAGAGATGTACCTATGGATATAGTATTATCAGGAACAAAACCTATTGAAATAGTGATAACTTTTCTCCCCCATCCCCATTCCTGCAAGCAGTCTTCTTAGCACTCAGGTCCTTTACAGAACTGATCTGGGAGACAGTAAGAGAAAGATACAAGTGTTAAGAATCTTCTGGAGTTCCTGCCATGGCTCAGTGGTTAACAAGTCTGACTAGGAACCATGAGGTTGCGTGTTTGATCCCTGGCCTTGCTCAGTGGGTTAAGGATCCAGTGTTGCTGTGAGCTGTGATGTAGGCTGCAGGCACGGCTCAGATGCCACGTTCCTTTGGCTGTGGCGTAGGCCAGCGGTTACAGCTCCAATTAGACCCCTAGCCTGGGAACCTCCATATGGCATGAGTGCGGCCCTACAAGAGGCAAAAAGCAAAAAAAAAAAAAAAAAAACACAAACAACAACACAACTTTCAATGGGAGTTCCTATTGTGGCTGAGTGCGTTAAGAATCCTACATAGTATCCATGAGGATGTGGTTTCGACACCTGGCCTCACTCAGTGGGTTAAGGATCCGACTTTGCTGTGGCATAGGCCAGCCAGCTACAGCTCCAATTCAGCCTCTATCCCCAGAAATTCCATATGCCACAGATCCAGCCCTAAAGAAAAGAGAAAAAAAAAACTTCAAATGACCAGATGTGGCTTCTTGCTGTGAAAGAGGAAACAGTCAATGAAGAAAGGCAGGCAGCCAACTAGAAGGAAGATAAGAACCTGGAGTTTCAGATGGACAACCTGGAGCAGTTCCTAAGATTTGGTTTATGGGAGAGAGAACCGGGTTAAGTAGGATCGAATTGCATTTTGCTGTATGACCCCTCCACAGAGTTTGCAAATACACCCACCTCAAAGATCTATAACACCGATGAGGTTTGGGGTGTTTCTTTTTAGCCATGCCTTCAGCTTGAAGTTCCCAGGCCAGGGATTGAACCTATACCACAGCAATTAACATTGCAGAATCCTTAACCCGCTGAGCCACTAGGGAACTTCAACACGAAGGAGGTTTTGATATCACGTTTGTATTTCTTTCACCTGTTTCTGTGCTACCCCTGAGGTCTGAACAAAAAACCTAGTTTAAGGTAGTCCATGTATGAAAAACACCAGAAAAGGCACTCCAGAAATTGTCTTGGCAGTAAACTTGCCAAGTTAGATTAAGCAGTGGTGGGCTTTGTTACAATCAAAGTATGTCATATTTATAATTTTAATGGGTATATATTTTACTTTCACTCAAGACAAAGGTTAGGCAAGCAGGGTGACTGGCATGCAAAATTTAAGGAGGCACCAACTCTCACGGTTTTGCACATTCAGAGCCCACATATCAACACCCTGGGAAGCAGTGCCCCCTTAACTTGAGCGCCTAACCACCCTGCTTGCCTCATTCCATCCTGGCCCTCATCTGGCAGATTACCTTGTTAAGCATAGTTCCGAATCTCATTTAAATCCAAACTGGGATGTTATCTGCCCTATACCTATATACACCCTTCCAAAGGCACTTTCCTAAACACATTTCACTGACTCTTCATGACAATCTCAGAGGAAAATAAGACTGGTGTTTCAATTTCCATTCTACGGATGTGGACCACAGAGCAACATGTCCAAGGTCACACTGCAAGGTGACAGCAACCTCAGCTCAGTTCAGCTGACTCCAGTGATTACCATGCCTTAGTATTCCCACGACACCACCCGCACACAACACAAAGCAAAACAACCCCCCAAAAAGTATCAACCCTATCTAGCAAGGAAAATGAATCTCTGAAGTGAACCTAGCCCAAATATCCCTATCTCCCAGCAAATAAGGCCCTGCGTCGCCACTGTGCCCCCTTGGAAACCGGGGGAGGCAGAGCCCCAGAAGTTTCAAGAAGCCTCTAACCAACATAGCCACCCCAGGAGGAGAAACTCCTTCAAATTCTCTATTAGCAGCAGGCTATCACAAGGGCTTGCAGGCAAGTCCTTGGCTGTTGGCTGGCACCAGGTGAGAGCCGTAGAAACTCTCTGGGAGTTTTCAAGGGAGTATCTGCACAGGAGACATTAGCCTACCAGAGTCTCTGAGGATTGGACTTCCCTGCTGGGATATATGCAGTTACTGGTGGTCAGCCTCCCGGCTTTTCCCCTTGACGAGAGAGCAAAGGAATAAGCCAGCATCACTAGCCACTAGCCTGCAACTCAGCCAGGGGGTCTGCGACCTCAGCGTTTACTTGGGGAGTTAATTCAGGCAGACCCTGAACGACCTGGGTCGCAGCAGCTGTGTTTTAGGGCACTGCAAGTTTCCAACACTATTTAATTAAAATGAATATCCTTCCCCCTGCCCTCTATATATTCATTTTCTGGGGTTTCCACTGATATTTTCTAAAAAAAAAAAAAAAAAAGGCTTAGAAATAAAGAATCAGAAAAGCACACTCATTTGCCAATTGTGATTTTTTTTCCTTCTTTCACGAAACCTCATCATACTTGGCAGAATTCATCCTGTTCTTATTTACCTGTTCTTCTAAGAATATGGATCCATTTCCCTCTAGCCTGGGTCTTAGGTACACAGTTTAGCCAAGCCTTTGCTTCCCTCTTCTGTTAAGAGGAGGAAAAACATACAGCCAACTCAAGTTCTACATTTAAGCAAAGCGTTAAAACTCTACCCTAGGATGTTTACACAAGCTGTGTAAAGTGGCTTTAAAGAGGGTCTAATATTATTTTCCATCCTGCATTCAAATTAATACTTCCCATAAAAAGTAAACTTGAATAAGACCAAATCAAGATAAACTTCACACCCACCTGAGCAGCTGAACAAAATCAATGGAGTGATTCTTTGGTCACTGGACTAAAAAGATTCAAGATTGATTTTTCCCCTCTTTACTAAAATATGAGACTCCCTGGTAACCCCAAGTATTATTGGAGTCCTGTGTCTTGCAAGGATTTATGGGTCATTTATCTAAAAACTGTCTTTCAACAGCTACACAGATGGCTGGATTTGCATGATCTCGTCAGGCAAAGATTTTTAAAAAACATTAACCGCAGAAAGTGGAAAAAAAAATGTATATATGGTTCCTGTTAAGTAAAGCATTTTCAGTTATAAAATTAAACATTCCTTTGCCAATGTAGCTATACCCTAATATAATCAGCGATTACCTCTTACAATACTCAGCATTCTTCAGGGAACAGAGTTTCTATGGGGCCTTAATCCCTATATGTAAGGGGAGACTTCTTTAAGCTTTCCTTGCTGTGGAAGCCAACTATACACCAGGGACTACTGCAAAGCCCTGCTGGGCCTGACTTATGTATGACCTGTTTCCACAGTGGGCCCTTCTGTGTTTGCAGTGTTGCTCCTCTCAACAAGGGTGACCATACCGAGCTCTGTGCTAGGCTCTCAGCCGGTCTCAACGTGCTGCCAACCAGGCACGCGACCCTCACTTCTCAGCAGAGAGTACGAAGTAGAAACAACTTACCTGAGGTGGTGAACTTCGGTAAGAGGCAGAGCTGGGCCGCAGGTCGACGCGGTGGACTCCCCAGGTCTGTGCTCTTGAAAGCAACTCCCCTTCCCAGCCACTGCCTCTTTTAAAGCCCCACCCCTGAGTCCGTGGGCAGCCACACCTGAGCACAGGGGGTCCCTGGTGATAAGCATCACCTGGGAAGCTCGCTCACGCTTACCTTCCCGAAGCCCCTCCTCTGGAGAGTCTGGCTGAGTGCTTCCCAGCGGGGCCCTAAAACTGAACTTTTAGCAAGTGTTGCAGGTGTTTCTTATCATCAGGGAACTACGGGAATGGTTTTAGACCAGGGGTAGCCATGGGCTTTCTGGATTTGTGGGTTATAATGTCTTTGTCACAACCACTCCACACAAAAGCAGCCAGAGAGAACCTGTGAATGAATAAACCCGGTGGTGGTCCAGTAATTTCTTTATAAGAACAGGGAGCTGGCTAGTTTGCTGACCCCTCTCTTAGACCATTCACCACACCATGAAAAAGAGACAGTAATGCTTGGCTCTTTGTCACCTCCCTGAGGCTGTGCCTCAATCAGGCAAGTGACCCAATGAAAAGCTTCCCGACACCATGAAACATCATTCTTTTTTTTTTTTTTTGTCTTTTTGCCTTATTTAGGGTTGCACCCGCGGCATATGGAGGTTCCCAGGCTAGGGGTCTAATAGGAGCTGTAGCCGCCAGCCTTCGCCACAGCCACAGCAACGCGGGATCCGAGCCGTGTCTGCAACCTACACCACAACTCACGGCAACGCCGGATCCTTAACCCACTGAGCAAGGCCAGGGATTGAACCCGCAACCTCATGGTTCCTAGTCGGATTCATTAACCACTGAGCCACGATGGGAACTCCGAAACATCACTCTTATCAAGGAATAAAGCCAAGGTTGTGTCTTCCCTCCTTTGGGTTGCAGCACTTGTCATGTCTGATACAGGTTTGTGACGTTTTCTGTCTGCGTGACTCATGGAGCAGACGGCATTAGTAAGTCAGACACAGGCAGATAAGCAAAGCTTTCACTTGAGCATCGAGGCTCTTGTAGGAGGCGGAATTCTAAGGCCTCCAAGATGCTTTTCCCCTGGTGAACACACACCCTCCTCCTATGATCCAATCACACTAATTTAAGTTCTACTTTGCAGAGATTTTTGCCAAAGTAATTAAGGGCCCCAGTCAGCTGACCTTCAGATAGGAAAATCACCCTGATGGGCCTATCAAACCAAGTGAGCCCTTTAAACTTGAGTCTGGAAGTCACTGAGAGTCCAAGTGTGAAGAGGACTCAACATGGAGGAAGCGTCTCCACTGCCTGCCGGCATTAGGCATGGCAGGGGCCCTGGGACAAGGAAAGCGGGCGACCTCTAAGACCTGAGAGCACCACCCCCTCCCCGACAGCCAGCAAGGAAAGGAGTCCTCAGCCCTACAGTCATAAACAAATGAGTTCTTCCAACAACTGTGAGCTTGGAAGCAGATATTGAGCCCCAGACTAGAACCAGCACTCTGGCCAAGGCCTCGACATAAGCCAGTCGACCCCCAGCTGAGCAGGGAAATCATCCGTGCCATGCCTGGACTTCTGACCAATAGAAATGGAGCAAAAAAAAAAAAAGTTGTGTACAGCAAACTATCGAGTTTGTATTAATTTGTTACAAACCAACAGAAAACTATTACAAAAAGACCAGGGAGGTTGACATTTGAATTACTGCTGGGGGATTTTTAAGTCCTACTAACTGCTGGGTTTAAATACAGATGATGTCTCCCCTTAGATCCATATTCTTTCTGTCTGAATTCTCACCTGGTTTGGTCCAGTGTACCCAGGCCTCCTTACAGGTATGTGATGATCAAGATAACCAAAACCAATGTCCAGGCTTATTTCAACATGCCTGTCATATGTGGAGCATCAAACCAGATACTGGGAGTGGATGGGTGATAGGGGATTAAAAAATAGAAAAGGAGTTCCTGTCGTGTCTCAGCAGAAATGAACCTGACTAGCATCCATGAGGATGAGGGTTCGATCCCTAGCCTCGCGCAATGGGTTAAGGATCCGGCATTGCTGTGAGCTGTGGTGTAAGTCACAGATGCAACTCGGATCTAGCATTTCCGTGGCTGTGGGGTAGGCGGGCAGCTATAGCTCTGATCCACCCCCTAGCCTGGGAACTTCCATATGCCACAGGTTTAGCCCTAAAAAGACAAAGAAAAGAAAGGTAGGAAGGGAGGATGGAAGGAAAGAAGGAAGGAAGGAAGGAAGGAAGGAAGGAAGGAAGGAAGGAAGGGAGTTTACATCTTAGATGAGGGACAGACGTTTTGAAAATTAACTGTCAGGCAGGTATTATAATTGAAGTGTAAGAAAACCACATGGGAGCTCAGAAAGCAAGAAAAGATGGAATTGACATGAGAGGGCACAGTCTAAGCCAGGAATAAAAGCTCATCATATTTTAAAGGAAGAGAATGAGACAATACGGGTAAGATATTAGTGGAGATGGTAGAGGGTTTCTTTAATGCAATGGACCATCCAGGGCCCCCCAAACTCTTCCTGCATCCTGAGAATTAGTAGCTCGAACCCCCTAATCTTTCAGTGTACCTATTATTATATTCTATTTTTTAAAATCCCTCATGAGGCTGACTGATGCTCAGCTGAATGCAGGGGAGCATTTGATTTGCCTGCCATCCTCTGAGGACACCCTTGCTAAATGCATGAGAAGTCACTCAACATCAGAGCTCATTCAGCCATGGATGCGAGGGTTTCTGTCACCTGATAGAGCTTACAGGAACCAGTGTCCTCTTAAAATTTTCCCCAGTGCAAGATACAGAGGTGGGGAGGGCTGGAGGGAGCATGGGTTAAGACAGTGGAATTTCTATTGGCACCAGCTCCAAGCAGTCTTTTAACAGAGATGTTTAATTGATCTTTATTGAGCAGAACCTTCCCTTCTGCTTACAAAAGAAATGATCGCTCTTCCCTCTGGCTCTGTCTGAAGAAGTTAATAGCCCAGTTTTCTCTCCCAGCAGAGATACTTAATGACCAGGAGACGACCATATATAGAGTTTATTATCCAAAATACAAGCCCCGTTCTAATCAACCTTCACACCGAGATCGCCTCGCTTGTATCTGGTGGTATTTGGAGGAGGTTTTCCCAGCTGACAAGCACGTTGTTTTTTCCGCTCAGGGTCTGCTGTCCAGTTAGCAGATGTCTTCAGCAAAGTAAACTGGAGGCCTCTGCCAAAGACACTTGAGGACGCCTTACTATGTATCCGTTTGATCTTCTCCCGCAGTAGCTTCTAGATGAGGCCACAGAGCTGAGCTATAATCATTTGCACATGTGAGGCAGGAATATTTTGCAGGTGTGAAAATGATCATGGCAGCACATCCAGGATGCAGAGATACTTGGAGGATTCAGTACAAATAGAGCCATGACTGCTTGGAAGCTATGAAGAATGATTGAAAAAATAAATAAATAAAAAGACTTAACAAGTTCCTTTAGTTCATTTATAAAGGGCTCTATTGATATTAGCATTACTTTGGGGAATAACCTTCGAACACAACAAGCAGGTATTAACATTTCCATTGTACAACGAGGAAATCTGGTATTAAATGTTCCTACTACTTTGCTACTTGAGGAATAGATTTAGCAGTAAACTACAAGCTGGGACTTGGTGCTACAGTAAACTATCATTCTTTGAGAATGTGTTCTAGAGTTATGGATATTCTGGGTCTTTTTTTTTTCTCTCTCTCTTTCCTCCTCCTGGCTGCTGGCTTCGCCCACCTGTCACCAGCCACTCCCTCCCTCCCACCCCTCCAGGTTGTCCTCTTGGCCTGGTAGGCACCGTGACCGTGACTTCTAAACCAAATTTTGGAACCCGTTGTATGAAAAATACAAGTGTTCTTAGGTGGACTAGAAGACAGAATTTTTGAAACCATGATTGTCCAGAAAAACCTGAGATGTGTGGTCATTCTTACATTGTAGCACTAACACATCGCCACATGGCTGGCAAAGGACAGTGTGGAAAGGAAGCAGCCCTCGCAAAACAATACATACACCAAAACATGAATATGGAAGGAGGCCTAGAACACCCACCACTTAGAGTTTTCTACCTCCCAAATACATGTCAAATACTAACTCCATCCTCACCATTGTCCTATAAAGTGAGCACTATTATTCTCACCCCCATTTTACAGATAAGAAAACTGGGGCACAGGAGTTCCCACTGGAGCACAGCAGGTTACGGACCTGGCATTATTACCGCAGTGACTCAGGTCGCTGCCTTGGTGTGGATTCGATCCCTGGCCCAGGAACTTACACATGCCTCAGGCATGGCCAGAAAAAAGAAAGAAAAGTGGTGCACAGAAAGTTTAAGTGAATTGCCTAAGGCCATTTCTGGCGTGTAGAAAAGCTGGAATTTGAAACCAGTCAACAGTCTGGGAGTTTTGTCTCAATTTTCTGCCAGTATCGCCCAACTGATCATCCATCCACAAAACTGGTCTAGGAGGCAGTGTGGAAGGCAAATCTGAGGATTCTGTGCCCCATTCTCAAGAGGCAAGGACTTACAATTTGGGAAGCTTTGGGAGCTTCCATTGTGGCGCAGTGGAAACAAACAGGACTAGTATCTGTGAGGATGCAGGCTCAACCTCTGTTCTTGCTCAGTGGGTCAGGGATCCGGTGTTGCTGCGAGCTCTGGTGTAGGTTGCAGATGCAGCTGGGATCCTGTGTTGCTGTGGCATAGACCAGCAACTGCAGCTCCAATTCCACCCCTAGCCTGGGAATTTCCATATGGCACAGGTGTAGCTCTAAAAGGCAAAAAACAAAAAAACAATTTGGGAAGGTTTGGAGAGACAAGGAAAGCTATTTCACCTTGGAGGTCCCTGAGCCTATGGAACGAAGGCCTGGAGGGACGAAGGCTTTTCCATGATGGCTGTCACCCTGATCCACAGCTCTGCAGGAAGCCTGCCATCAGGAAGCCTTGGGTTTCTCCAGGGCTGTTGGCCCATGGATATTAGGGGAACTACAGGCTGCTGGAGCATATTGGAGGGAGAGTCAGAAACAGTTCCCTCCCTCGCCATCAGTCATTTCTCCAGAACAAGCAGGGAAAACACGCCAGAGTCAGGGAGGGTCACCTTCACCCTCTAGACTAGGGAGCCTCAGTTCCACCTCTAGTGACACTTCGAGCTACATAGTTCTTTGTTGTGTGGGACTGCTCCATGCGCTGTAGGATTTTTTAGCAGCATCCTTGTTCTCTACCTCTTAGATGCCAGTAGCATGTCAGCCACTTGTGACAACCAAAAATGTCCCCAGACATTGCCACCTATCCCCTAGGGGACAAAATCACCCTCATTGAGAAGCACTTCTCTATCCTCTAAGAGAAACAGAAAAAGATAATTCCTCAAGACACTTATTTCCATCTGTCAGAAACATGTCATCACAATACATGTAAATATTCCATGTCTAGGGTATTGTATAGTGCACAACCTGCCCAACTGCCCGTGGTCATTCTTCTTTTCCCTCCCTCTCCTCAAGCTTCACCGGAAAATGAGGTTAATTTGCCCTCCACATTATCATTCTACTCCCCATACTTCTGAGATACTATGAGAAACCTGAGGGCTTCCTGACCTAATCTTGGAGTTGGGTTTGGGATTGACCTTTCTCCACTCTGTGGTGAGGATTAAGAAAATAAAACCTGTGCTTATCCCTCTGATTTTCTAGTCCAGCCATAACTGTGACAAGCATGAGATGCTAATAACATTTTTTTCTCCTTCATTGCTGAAGCAATAGATAAAACAGTTTCATAGCTGTGCTCCCCTGTCCTTAAAGAAGGCAGTATTAATTAGGAAATATAGCATTGACAGGGTGTGCATTAATGGGCTATTAGTGTCTGCCGTGGGTGCCCGGCAGGGTCTGAAGCCAAAGGCCAAGTGATTTCCACTGCCAGTAGGCACACTAATACCCAATTAAAGTCCATCCTGAATTGCCTCCTTCCTCTTGGTCAGGAGATTTTTTAATTTAAAAAGTAGTCAAGTTTCCAAGTACATATCAATTTGTTTTAATGCGTGTTCCCCTCTCTCTTCTTGAGTAAGAAATGAGTTCACCCACAGAGGATAAGGGGGAAAAATCAAAGAAAGGACTTAGGGGACAGGGACTGACATGCTGGCCCTCAAAGCAGTCCATTGGACCCACTTGCAGGAGGCAAGCTGCCCCTAGTGTAAGGTTTTTTTAACCCCACCTGTTTCTTTCCTGTGTGTTCAAGATGCAGGAGGCAAGGAGACTGACATTTTTCTAGGAGTTTTTGCTTAAGAACATACTTACTCCTATTGAAACCTTATCTTCTAACAACACCTGCCTCCTAATAAAAATGAGAGCTGGGTACTTATCATGTGCCTCTGCATGCGTCTATATTTCACTGAACCCCCATAACAGCCCTCAAGATAGGGACTCCAAGAATACCCATCTTGCTGTTGGTCAAATGGGCACAGAGTTATTCAGCAATCTACCTAAGATCACGCAGAGGGTGGGCGAGCCAATTTTTAAACCCAGACCATCTGTCTCCAGTTCCGGATGCTAAGAACCATACTCGGCCAGCGGGGCTCTTCTGCCTGCCTTGACCTGGTGCTGAAACTACAGGCATTGATTAGTCAAATCCCGTCTTCACTAATCAAGGCAGTTTTAAGACTTTTGTGTCCCCTGAGTGGCACACAGCATAAACACTTAGTTGTTTTTCCCAGTTATTTTCCAGGAATTTGGGGTCACCTGAGTCTGGTTAAGCTGAGTCATGTAAGACAGATAGGACCATCGATGCATCGACTGGGCGAGCGCCTTTTGACACTTTGCCATCAGAGGACAGAACACTCCACTGTCAAAACTCACAGAGACCTGTAGCCTAGTAACACCTGCACAGAACAAGGATTCCCACACATCCCAGGCCTCCCGCTCCTTCATTCTTTCTCCCGTTGGTGCCCCGCGGCTCTTGCCTTCTGGGAGGCAGATTTGAGACTTATTCTCCCATCTCCTCCCCACTTGGCTGCCTTGTGAATCAACCTTCTCTTTGCCATAGACTTCGGAATCTTGGTGTTGTCTTGCTGCACCTCTGGCAAAACGAACCAGGCTCTGTAGCCGTGGTGCAGCTCCCTTGTCTGTTGGGGAGGGAGGTTAAAGCAGTCACGTTGCAGACGTTTTCTCCTCCCCAGGGCAGGCACCCTGCCCTACCAGGAAGGGAGAACCTTGCTAGCCCACGATCCAGCAGCATCACTATCGCCTGGAAGCTTGTAAGTCCAGAATCCAGGCTCCACCCCATAACTACTGAATAAGAACCTACATTTAGGAGTTCCTGTTGTGGCTCAGTAGATTAAGAACCCGACATAGTGTCCGGGAGGATGCTGGTGCGATCCCTGTCCTCGCTCATTGGGTTAAGGATCCGGCATTGTGGTGAGCTGTGGTGTAGGTTGCAGATGTGACCCGGATCCTGCATTGCTGTGGCTGTGGTGTAGGCCAGCAGCTACAGCCCCAATTCGACCCCTAGCCCACGAATTTCCATATGCTGCAGGTGCAGCTGAAAAAAAAATTTAAAGAAAAAGAACCTGCCTCTAACAAGACCCACAGGAGAGGCATACCCATTCAGGTCTGAGGGGTACCAGGCTGGAGTCCAAGTAGCTCATCCCTAGGGCCATGTTCTTCTCTGCAACTAATTAAAAAGAAGCAAAGATTTGTTCCCCACCTACTCTGCCTCAGTCCCTTGGATATCTATCACACGAGCTCATTTCATCCTCCCCAGAACCTGCCAGTGGGACTGAGGATCAGAGTGGTCAAGCGCCCAAGTTTCCATAAAAGAACATGGCCAAGGCTCTCGGGAGCCCAGGGCCCCAAAGAGGAAGGCCCCTCAGCACAGCGTCCCTCCACAGCTCCCCAGACTGTGGGTCAGGAGGGCGGCCAGGGTCCCCATGCAGAGTTCTCATCATTCCAAAGATGCCCATGGTAGACCACAAGGCAAATGAAGGGAAAGTTCTTATTGTGAGATCTCTGAATGTTGAGATTTAAAGAAATAATCCTATTTTTCTGGGCTGGTTAAAACAGTTCTGCCAAGGAGTAAAGAGAGGGCATCTCCAGGCCCCTCTGGACGTAGAATTTAATGCCTGTTTATTGAGGATCTCTCTGTGCATTTGCTCAGTCCTACATCAAGATGGAGTTGTTCTCTGGGCCCTAAAAGCTTGGGTTCTAAAAAGGTCACAGAAATGGGTGAGGTATCAAAAAATGCCAGAACAATGCAACAGCCTTAATCAGACTGTCTTTGCTTTTCTTTGCCTATAAGTCACTGGCTTTAAATTTAATATAGTGTCATGTCTTTATTTTTCCTGAAGTTTTTTTTTTTTTAAAGATCATATAAAGATTTTCTTCCATGGTAAGACTTTTATATTGTATTTTTCTTAAAATGGAGTATGGTACATTTACCCTCCATCAAATGATTGCTTATAACTCACCTTGCTTTATTAAGAACACCGCTAGAGGCTTCTACGCCCCTAGTAATAAAAATGTATTTTCAGGCCCATTCAAACCAATGAAAATCTGAGTTCTCAGAGCACAAGATAATGAAAATTCTCTAGATCGGTGTCTTTTACTACTTTTAATCTGTTAGCAGACCCTAAGTGTCTCAGATGAAAGGTACTCTAGTGTGAATTGCTATCGTTAACAGACTTTCCGTACAGGTAACTCCTGATTATTCCAATTTCTCACAAATTTGGACACTTTTACTGCCTCTCTAGCATTTCTAGGGGGTGTGAAAGAAAAAAGAGGCCAGTGCAATTTATTTCTCAAAATATACACAGAAATATTTTTGCACATACACACAAGGAAACCTTGTAAATAATGTATGAGGAGCAATGTAATTTCGATAACAGAACTACTCATTTTAGAAAGACCACACTTATCACAAAATACCCCCTCACCAAAACTGATGGTGAATTTTTAGAGACCACCAAACCAGAGATGGAGATTCATAGCAATTTGAGATGTTTGAAAAATGAAGGCTTTTCATGACCTCCTTGAGGAAGGTGGCAACTATTAACCAAAATTGCCAAACTGGCTCCAGGTTGACTCCTTGTACCTTCCCTCTTTGCAATATGACTTTACAGTTTCTTTCATCAAGAGATAGAGTCGGTTTCCCATCCTCAAACCTGGGTTCACATTGTGAGTTGCCATGGCCAATAGAACACAGCAGAAACGAGGTTGTGCAGGTTTAGAACTAGGTCCCAAGATGCCTGCAGCTTCTACTTCCCTCCCGGAGCCCTCCACCACCACGAGCACAAGCCCCAGGGACCGGCTGAGGCATAAGAAACATGTGACCCAGTCAGGCCCCCAGCCTAGCTGACAGCCAGCCCCCAGTTGACACCACAGATAAAGGAGCAATTCCAGTCGCAATAAGCTGGAATGTGAGGAAGAATTAAGAGCATAAGCATATGCTGTATAACCACTCTGCCAACATAAGACATTATTTTTCAAAATTGCTTTGGTTATTGTGAATCCTTGAGTGGACATATTGAAAATAGCCCTCCAATGATTGTTGGAGAACAAAGGATGCAAACTGAAGTTGAGAGTAAAATATGTTAGTATATCCAAATTCGCATGTTTTGATAAATTAGTAGACAATCATCTGAAGAAAAACAGACATAAGTGGGAAAAAATGTCCAAAGAGCAAGAAATGTAAAGAAACGTCAGTTTTGTCAAATAGTACAACAATGGGAAGTATGTTTGGTTCTTTGTCTAATTTTGACCACAGGCACTGTTTGATTTGCACATAGTTGGAGGAAAAACAAAGCATTAAGATTATCTGTTGGTTTGAAAACTGGCCACTATACACAGAGGGCAAGGAGAGACCCAAGAAAAACAGACCACTCCAGGTGACATGTTTTCTCCTCCTTCTTGCCACCCTGAGGCATATGGAGTTCCTGGGATTCTTTTTTTTTTTTTTTTTTTTTTTGGTTCCCGAGTGATCTACACAGCCAGATAATTAACCCACTGTGCTAGGCAAGGAAACTGGCCTGGAATCCCAGGGCTCCAGAGACACCGCCAATCCTGTTGCAACACAGGGGGATCTCCAGTAGGTGGCAGTTTTAACAAGCAAGGGAACCTACTTACAAGGCTTATCTTGCTTAGCGAAAGACGAATAGATCTCGGCACCCACCTGCCAGAACCTCAAGTTGATACAGAGATCCTACCAGGGTTCAGCCTCGAGTACTGTCCAGATGGTCTTAATAACACATCACTCTCTCAAGACTGCATCCTTGAAAATGGTTCCCATCATGGGAATAGTGGGCGGAAGTACATTCCAAGGACAAGGGAGGGGGTTAAGGAGCCTCTGATTGCCCAGGTCCCGCTCTCAGGTCAAGTGGAGTTCAGGTCCCCTCAATGACCTCCTCCAACTTTGCAACAAGGACAGATGCCAGGAAAGACAGCCTAGGGCAGAAACCACTCGGCTTGTTATAATGAATGCCAGGGCAACCCAAGCAAGTAGACTGAGAAGCCTACATAGGGCTTGGAAGTAGGAAGCATTTGGGGACCACCCTTAGGCTGGTAATGATCTCTCTCACCAAAGGGACAAGGACAGCAGAAACCTGGGTGAGGTCAAGGCAGAGAACAAAGAAAGGCAAGGCTGGCTATGTGGCAACATATGGATCCAAGAATGTATCTCAGAATGGCTGGGGCTCAGCAGATCAGCTACTTCCTCATTCTCCTGGGCCCCCATGGGTATACTTAACTCAGGGCGGGCTCATTCATGCTGCTGAGTCATTTCCACCTGTTCATGGAGCTGACAGTTACTTGCTCAAAGTGAACTAACGTCCCTGGACCTAACAGCTACCGCAGGAGGGGGACGGTGATGAGCAAGCTGCCAATGACGACCAGATGAGAAGGAGGAAGACAGGCTCAGTAAACCGCCTGGGTGGATCAATGGGGTGGGGTAATGTTCTGAAGAACTAAAGAGGACAGATGTAAAAAAAAGCAAAATGGATGCACGAGGTTAGAGTCAAGCCCCATTGAATCGGTGTTCCATCTATATATTTTATACAAATTCCATTACATTTGTTCTGAATAAAAAAGGGAGAACAAAATTACCACGTAAATCATGTCAGTGATTTGACATACCTTCTCATTCACAGCTCACAGACCAGGGTCAGAGGGAAGTGGGAGCTGTGAATCTGCCAGCTCTTAGGAAGTCTCGAGCCTCAGAGGCCTCTCAAAGCCAAAGTATCTCACCTTTTGCCCTTTTCAAGCAAACTTATTCCTAATTGTGAGTCATCCTCTTCATCACGTTCTCTAAGAAACACCAACTCTCCACATACTAGAGGAAAAATGGGCTACTTTGGCTTTTTGAGACACAATGTGCAGGTCTCCAAAATGGCACAAGTCTAGAGGATCTTTCAAGAAAATTAACCAGAGTTCCCATCGTGGCTCAGTGGTTAATGAATCTGACTAAGAACCATGAGGTTGTGGGTTCGATCCCTGGCCTTGCTCAGTGGGTTAAGGATCCGGCGTTGCCGTGAGCTGTGGTGTAGGTTGCAGACGCGGCTCGGATCCCGCGTTGCTGTGGCTGTGGCGAAGGCTGGCAGCTACAGCTCCTGTTAGACCCCTAGCCTGGGAACCTCCATATGCCGCAGATGAGGACCTAGATAAGTCAAAAAGACAAAAAAAAAAAAGAAAAGAAAATTAAAATTAACCATCTTTAGTTGGTTTTTCTTTTTTCTTTTTTTGTCTTCACATAACATATGATCCAGATGGGCTGAGAAATAAGAAAATGATGGCAATTGAATCAAAGGCCGATGGTCCAAGGAGTCAAGGGGCAACCTCCACAGCCTACGTGGGAAGGAAGAGAAAGGGAACATCTGGCTGAAGACATGGGAGCTGAAGACAGGAGCCAGCCCTGTCTGGGCTCCAGATGCCGTCCTCTCTTCTTGCAACTTCAGGCTCTCCTCTGCGGGCCCCTTCCACTCAGAGTTTAAGAGCCACAAGTCTCTCTCCGGGAAATGCCCGGCTCCATCCCCTTCCCATGTTCTTCCACCCAGCCCTCTCTTCTTTCCCTTGGCCATCAAATTTCATGGCTTGCCCCGTTGTCCTCCTCCCATCCACACTTCTGCCCACTGCGATCTGGTTTCTGCCTCCCTCACCACCCCTCAGCAAACTGATCTCACTGAAGCCCCTTTGCTGACAAGTCCAAGGAAGTACTTCTCAATCCTTATCTCTGTGACGGCCAAGACAAGTTATATCTTAAAACAATACTTATTTTGAAGATCTCTTTCCTTGGCTTCTGCCCCACCCAACCCTCCTAATAGTTTTCTCTCTCTGGCCGTGACCCCTCAGTCTCTTTCTGAACTGATCTTTCTTCAGGTATTTCTCAGGATTCTGTATAAGGTTCTCTGCTCATTATCCTCTATGCCATCTCCCTGGAGGATCTTACCCTTTCCCTTTGTTTCAATTACCAGTTAAATCTTTCCATCTACAACCACTCTATTCAGCTTTCAGTCTATATACATCTTCCTATTAAACATCTCCATTTAAGTGTCTCATTAGGCACCTCAAATTCAACATGTTCCTATTACTCAATGTCTACTCAGAAAAACAGCCCATGACAGGTAGTTTGATATGGCAAATTTCATACGGTGATGGAAATGCTAAAAGGCCAAATGGGATGGTGAGACAGCCCAGAGTGTCACCACAGAGGAAGCCACAGCCACCCTACTGCTGGGCTGAGGCTGGGAGGAGAAAGAAGGAAGTGATGTAGCCACAGCTGCCAGGCAGGAGCTGGACGCACAGAGGGAATGGTTGCCTCATGGGGCAGGGACTCACAGAGCAAAGCAGGCCACCAGCCCTGCTGCAGGGACTCGAAGAGAGAGTGGAAGAGGTGGAGTAAATACATCAGCTTCTCCCTGTCTCCTGTCCTCCAACCTCCGGCCAATATTTTCCACTGCCTGTGATTTCAGGGAGACAGCCGTGAGCGGTGGCTTGAAGCAAGATCTTAATTCCCCGCTCAGGAATGGAACCTGGACAGCCTGGGTGAAAACAAGGAATCCTAGCTGCTAGGCCACCTGGGGCTAGAGGCTAAAACAGAGTTTCCCCGATTCTTGCCCCTGTCAAAAGCAAGAATGTTTCAACAAGGCAAAAACTCAAAAGAGGCACAGAGTTTATTATTAGAAGCACAGCACATGTGGGAGAGCACACAAGGAAGCAGTTTAGAAGCAAAACATCACACTTGGAGAGGAGTGTAGACACACGCAATAGCAGGAAGCATGCCAAAGGGGTGAATCAAATCACATGTGGGGCAAGTCTTCTGGATCTTTGTTTACCTCCGGCCTATTATTTTGCTTTATTTCTCACAACCGATTGAACCTAGGGCCCTCCCCAATATGCATGTGCATCTTTTAGGCAAGATGAATTCCAGCACAAGGGCTTATTGCAAGATAGACCCCACAAGAGTTCCCGTCGTGGTGCAGCAGAAACGAATCTGACTAGAAACCATGAGGTTGTAGGTCCCATCCCTGGCCTCATTCAGTGGGCTAAGTATCCAGCGTTGCTGTGGCTATGGCATTGGCCAGCAGCTGTAGCTTCGATTAGACCCCTGGCCTGGGAACCTCCATATGCTATGGGTGTGACCCTAAAATGACAAAAAAAAAAAAAAAGATGGACACCACATAGGGGGAGGCACCCCCTCCCTTTCTGACCCTAAGGAATCTTTCTGTGCATGTGTGGTCAAAGTCTTCCTGACTCCAAGGATGGGAAATATGTGACATCTTGATCTTTTGTCCACACAGGGCTTAGCCCCTCTCTGCTCCTGCTGTTACCATTGTTGAAAAGTGTTCACAGGAGACAAAGTCCAGTTATTTACCCTGCTCTGGTTGTTGTTTTCTATCTCAAAGTATAAACAGAAGGCTGGTTGTAAACGTCTAGCCTGGAGCCCACCTATCTCCTGCCTCCAGAAGTACAAACAAGAGGCTAGTTATAAAGCTCTAGTGTGGAGCCCATCTCCTGCCTCAGTTGACCCCACCTGGAAAAAGAGTTGGCGAGGAAATCTGGGAGATGGGTTTGCAGGGTCAGTCCTGCGACACCAAGGAGAGCACTAGAGAGTCAGGGAGTGACGGGCAAACAGGCAATGGCAGTGCAGTACCCACTTCCCCCACCTCTCCTGTCCCATTGAGGGGAACTACCCTCTACTCAAAAAGTCACACTTGACCTTTCTCTTCCCCTCACTTCCCACATCTAACCATCCATCCTCTGCATAGCCCATCCAGCCCTCTCTCCTCACAGCCACCACCATCTTTCACTATCATTGCTACAAAAGGTACCACTCTCCCTTCTCCAGCTCCAGACTCCCTCTTCTAATCCATCTACTGCACTCCAGCCAGAAGGATTTTTCTCAAATGTGTATCTGACGTCACTCTGCGGCTTCAAGTCCTACAATGGCTGGCCCATTGTGCTTAGGATCCGGTCCAGATTCCATGGCAGGACTTCGTGGCCTCTCCAGGCTCACCTCCCTGACTGACTGCCCCACCCTCCAAGCTCCCACATCCTGAACATCAAGCCACTGAATTTCCTGGGGCACCTCTCAAGTCCAGGCCTTTGAATGTGCTATTCTCTCTCTTCACAGAACACTCCTCTATCCTCCACCTCAGGTCTTCTAGAAAGATTTCCCTGGTCCTCCTCATGCGTGTTCCCCTGTGCCCAACACTTCCCCCGATGGTAGCATTATCAGACCTAACAAAGGAATCACGCAAGTTCAACTGGGCATCACGTATTTTATCTGGCAACCCTGACAAGCACATGTCCCAGAGTAGAATTAAATTCACATCTTAATTTCCCTACTAGGCTCCAAATCGCTTGAGAATAATGATCTTGCCAATGTGATTCCCTATTTTGCTAAATAAATAAGTAAACTTGGATGAATGGGTGTGTGACTATGGATGGGAGTTTTTTGCTTGAAATCACATAGGACTAGAATTCAGCCCTGAACAGGAGGGATGCTTGAGACTAAAAGGAGGTAATGACAATTATTACTCACCAGGTGGAGACTCCGAGGTTAGATCCGGACTAGTTTTGGGGGGTAGAAGAGAGGAACCTGGACAAGGAGACTACAGACGAATGGGAGATGGCAAGAGGGTGTAACTGGAAATGATTATTTAATGTTTTCAGTCTGCACAGACCTGACTAACTTCAGCTGATTTGGGGATTGCTCTGACTCAGTTCTGAGTCCTTTGCATAGCAGTCAATTTTGTGCTCCTCCTGCTGGGGTTAAGGTGGAAAAGGCCAAAAGGGTGATACCAAAAATCATCTTATTCTTTTTACCCTGGGATGGTTTTCTAATAGAAAGCTTAAATCTTGCCATTTTCAGGAGTTCCCGTTGTGGCTCAGTGGTTAATGAATCCGACTAGGAACCATGAGGTTGCGGGTTCGATCCTTGGCCTTGCTCAGTGGATTAAGGATCTGGTGTTGCCATGAGCTGTGGTGTAGGTTGCAGACGCGGCTAGGATCCCGCGTTGCTATGGCTGTGGCGAAGGCCGGCGGCTACAGCTGCTGTTAGACCCCTAGCCTGGGAACCTCCATATGCCGTGGGTGCAGCCCTAAATAAGGCAAAAAGACAAAAAAAAAAAAACTTGCTATTTTCAGACCCAGCACCCAAAGGCCAGTAGGTAAAATATGAAAGAAGTAGGAAAGGTGGAAGAAATGCCAATTAGAGCACATCCATTTAAAGAGGCAGCCTCTACTGGCTCTAGACAAACATCCACAGCTAAATGCAGGTCCAAGTTTTATACCCCTTCAGGAAAAGGCAGGAATCAAGATGTGAACGCTTCCTCTCACGATTTTTTAATGTGGACATTAACAACAACAAGTATTAAATGGTTCAGCAAAGCACAACTCTAAGTTCATTACTCCGCGTGGGCTTCCAACACTCTACAGTGGAATCAACATGTACCTCCAGGCTGAGATCCCCTCAACTTGCAAACCGGGGGCAGATGTCGATTCAAATTCCAGAAGCCTCTAGTTGCTCTGTGGAATCTGGGGAAGAATTTGCTAACTTGTTCTGGGGCAAAATCTTGCATCAGTAGCAATCAAGCATGAATGTAGAGAATTTTCCCACCCTATCAAGATGGTCATCTATGGGAGCTCCCATTGCAATGCAGCAGAAACGAATTCAACTAGTATCCACGAGTGTGCGGGTTCGCCTGGCCTCGCTCAGTGGGTCGGGGATCCAGCGTTGCCATGAGCTGTGGTGTATGTCACACGCATGGCTCAGATCCCTCATTGCTGTGGCTGTGGCCGGCAGCTGCAGCTCCAATTCAACCCCTAGCCTGGGAACCTCCATATGCCGCAAGTACAGCCCTAAGAAGCAAAAAAAAAAAAAAAAAAAAAAAATCATCTGCATATTTAGTCAGTGTTTATTGACTATCACATAGGAAAAATCTGGGCATCAGTAAATAGAGGAAAGAAGCCGAAAAGAATGGGGTATACTCAGTGTTGAAATCCAGCAGATACTGGATACTGCTGCCATACCAGTTATTATATATTTATCTACTACTCCCATCCTAGTTGGTTAATAGTCACTGCCCCATTCCCAGCCCCGGGGGCCTCAGACCTCAGAAGCAGGCCAATGGCGTGACCCATTTGTGGGCACCAGGAGCCAGCTGGTCCTTTCCTGCACCTGTTCTCCTTTGGCCACTTGTAACTTCGGCCTCTATAGTGTAGCATATACTGTTATTAGTTGTTCAATATTTTGAGCATCACATACCAACTCTAAGAGAAAGTAAACTGTTAAATGTCCCCCCAAACCTTGCTCTTGTCTTTCTCTACTCATCTTTTCTTGATTAATTCCTGGTCTATCCTTAAGATCTCAACTCAGATTCTCAGTCTGGACAATCCCCCTGTCATTCAGTCTCACAGCTCTGTTCTTTTACTTCATATCATGTATCCATTTGCTTGTTTGTCTGCCTCCCTGATTAGGCTGTAAGCTCCACGAAGGCAGCAGAAAGTGGAACTTGTTTGGCAAACTGTACAGGCTTCCATATGGTTTAGGTGGGACTGGCCACCACTCAATTCCAAGGGTGGGCCCTGTTGTATTCCAGCCAGTTAGTGTGTCCCCTCCTCTGAGTCCCAGTAGTTGGTACAGGAATAAGGACTTAACCGAAGGCAGCCTGAGCAGAATAAGCCTGGATGCTCTGATGCTGTGGCAGAGAAGGCAGAGATACGGACCTATTCTGAATAGGCAGTGTCACCAAGGTGGCTATCACAAAGCACAACACGAAGGAGGACAAAGGTGCAGAGTCCTAGAAATACGGCTCCCAATGCTATCATCGGCCTCTAGAGCAAACCAGACCTTTGGACTTTTCAGGTATGTCAACCAATAAATTTCTTTTTTTCTTTTTCTTTTTCCTTTAGTTGGTTTGGACCAAGTTTTCTATCTATTGTGACCAACAAAATCCTAACTGATATAGCTAATTGTTTTGCGTGCCCCTTTATCCACAAGAACCTTGCTCATGGAAGACCCTGTATCTTGGACAACATGCCATTGGGAAAACTGGGGATGCTTACTGGGGGAGGTAACTGCGTAACTTCAGCTAGAGCCTTAATTTGAACATAATTCTTTAGAAAATATGTTAGATTGCCTTAGATTGAGTTGAGTCAGAAATTCAGAAGTATTTCCCAAAGTGTTTCTAGGTTTTTTTTTTTTTGGCCATGCCCAAGGTGTGGAAGTTCCTGGGTCAGGGATTGAACCCGTACCACTGCAATGACCTCAGCCACATCAGTGACAACACCAGATCCTTAACTGCCAGGCCACCAGGGAACTCCACAAAGTGTATGCTATAGCCGAATACACTTTGCTACCTGAGGTCATTAACATGCTCGTCTGTCATTTCCCAAGAAGCCCTGGAGATTTCTGCTTCAACCCCTGGACTTTAAACCTAAAGAAACTATGGTTTCAAAGTTGGGGGAGGGAACATAAAGGAATGATTCAGCCTCTAGCTGCCTTTCATTCTGCTGGATAAGAGCATTATTTTTCCCCCCAGAATGACCTATAACTTCCTACATTTCTTAGGTTTCAACTTCAAGTTTCATTCCTCAGGTATTTAAGATGCTTATGGCTTTTCCTCTGACTAAATGGAAGCCAAGATTTTATTTTTCTCTAGGGGGCTATTCTGCTTGGCTAGAGTCATCAGAAGCAACTTTAACTTTAGGTTGTTATATAGATATGACACCTTTCAAAGCATAATCAGGCTATGTGATTCACGATCCAGTTATTAGATTAAAAGTGTATGTGGCCAAAGGGCTGTACTTCTAAAAAATATTGAGAAATAAATAAACTTGGCTGGACAGGGAAGGAAAATTCTACAAGTTGGTCCCTGTATCCTAATCAGGGGATTCTTTTCTTCCTTCCCTGGCTCTCTGAGAAACACGCTTGCCCAAAGTATTCACATTCCCAAAATATGTTTCTCTCGCAGCTTCTGGAATATATATCTTCCAGTAGTTGCCTTTTGACTTCCCAATGAACTGTTCTGCACATCTTTGCTAACATTTCAGGACTTTTTTTTCCTTTGAGAGAGGAGAGAGTGGGTTGTAAAAATACTAGTAGGAAATAAGCATTAAAAATCACTTCGTCCTTGGAGTTCCCTTTGTGACTCAGCAGTTAATGATCCCGACTAGGATCCATGAGGATGCGGGTTCAATCTCTGGCCTTGCTCAGTATGTTAAGGATCTGGCATTACCGTGAGCTGTGGTGTAGGTCACAGACGCAGTTTGGATCCCACGTTGCTGTGGCTGTGGTGTAGGCTGGCAGCTGCAGCTCCAATTCAACCCCTAGCCTGGGAACTTCCATCTGCAACAGGTGTGGCCCTAAAAAGCAAAACAAACAAACAAACAAAAAAAAAAAAACCCTTCATCCCCCCCCATCAAATAAATCCACCTATATTACTAGTTCTATGAGATAGGCAACTCAAAATTTTGATGAAAAACAGGCTACTTTCATCCTCAAAATATCTCTCCATAAATTTCTTATTAACTACAAGGGGACAAATAATAATGTGACGGTGGAGAAGCCTCATGGGCACCACGAGATGACCGTCAGATGCCTTCTGTTAGGATGTACCCAGAAACACTATTACTTCTGGGTAACTCCCACCAAAAGCTCTAACCTGAGACAATCATAAGGAAACAGAGGACAAACCCAAGCTGGGGATCATTCTACACAACAACCAGCCTCTACTCTTCACAAATTGCCTATAAATGTGAAGAACAAAGAGGCTGAAGAACTATTTCATAGTTAGACGGAAGTGACATGAGAACCAAGTGCAACACATGATGGTGGGCTGGTTCCTGGGCTGCAAAAATTAGCCATTAAGAATGTTACTGGAATAACAATGTTACTGGAAAATCTGAATGTTGTCAGTAGATTAGTCAACAGCATCAATGTTAAATTTCAGGCTTAGACTATTGTGCTACGGTTTTGTGAGAAAATGTTATTGCTCTCAGAAAACAATCACTATTTTTTCATAACTCTGGTTGTTATTTTTTGGCCGCATCCACAGCACATGGAAGTTCCCAGGCCAGGGATCAAACCTGCACCAGAGCAGTGACCCAAGACACTGAAGTGACAAGACTGGATCCCTAACCCGCTGAGCCACACAGGAACTCCAATAATCACTATTTAGAAGTAAAGGGGCACAATGTCTCCTTACACTTAAATGGTTCAAGAAAAAAAAATCATTTATATATGGAAGAAAAGTGAATACAAAAACAAATAAAGCTAAATGTTAATAATTGGCAAATCAAGGTAAAGCATATTCAAGAGTTCTTTGTACTAATATGGCAACTTTTATTTACACTTGAAATGATTATCTATAACAATATACCTACAGCTATATAAAATAAACAGATACAATTCAAAATAAATGCATCAACCTAATATCCAGCCTATTTCCTTCAAGTATTTTTAGACAATCTGAAGAGAAAGAAAGGCTAGGGTACCAGCAGGGACCAGGTCAGTAAATTCATTAATCGGCACTGTATCTACATTTCTACTAACTTAAATTATGCTTTCATTTGAGTAAAATGTTTTGAACTTCCTTAAACTTAGTACCAATTACTTAGATGCCTAAACACTCAAAGTATAAATTCCATACTTTTCCCCAAGTGAGGCCCAAGGTTGTCAATATTCTCACATGCTAACAAGTAAGCAAAGCCAAATTCTATAACCTAACCGTAGAACTTCTATGTACGTTAACTTTTTCTAATATGCCCAGTTCCCTATATCCTTAGAAAATCCAATTTACATCTCTGGGAGTTCAAATACCACAAGCTCTTGTTTTTTGTCACATCAAATGAACTATATTATTCTTTAGCTTCTTAAAAAGAAATTCAATAAATCTTTGTTCACTGCTACCTTTCCTCCTCTCTCCCAATAACTCTTTGATCAAGCTTTTCCATCCACTTAGGAGTAATCCAGGGGTAATTAGAACTTCTTACCTTCTTTAGCCCAAAAGGAGCCAATTTATCACAAACTGTCACGGATTCTGATTCTAAATTACCAAGAGCCCAATTACTAACAGAGGCAAGGAATCTTCTTTCCAATTACAGTGATTGATTTCTCTGCAGACACAGTAGCATTTCACTTTTTAATTATGTTCATTCTGATCAAATGTGAGAAAACTCTTCCTCGTTTCACTTTCCTTCCAAAGAACATGATACAACAAACATTAATCATGGAATGTTGAGAGGCCAGACCTGCTAGTGCCTTCAGCAGAAGTGGACATCTATCAGTGGGTCTTGTCCACTTTACAGATCTTGGTGGGTCCTTAGGGTGTAAAGGGGGAAGAAGGGAATATTTGTTACATCACATCGGTCACCTAAGGGCTTGCCAAACCTTCCAGTGTCTGCCAAGTTTGTGATGAGACAGCACTGGATACTTAGATAAACACAGATCAGTGCAGAATAGAACACAATTTTGTTTCTTGTGCTAACAGAGAACAGAACCTCTGTGCCCGGTGTGGAGGTAAACATTAGCGACAGGGGAACGGATCTGTGTTTCCTCACTTGGGTGGCATCAACCTGACTATGCGCTGTCAAATTGTGAAAGAGAAAAATAAAACTTAAAAATCAGTTTGGGGGAAGAAATACAATTGGGAGAATCTGAAGGCACACGGGGTCACCATGCCTCGCAGACTTCTGTCCATATTGCTTTTTTTTTTCTTTTTGCCTTATCTAGAGCCACACCCGCGGCATGTGGAGGTTCCCAGGCTAGGGGTCTAACAGGAGCTGTAGCTGCCGGCCTTCACCACAGCCACAGCAACACGGGATCCCAGCCGCGTCTGCAACCTACACCACAGCTCACGGCAACGCCGGATCCTTAACCCACTGAGCAAGGCCAGGGATCGAACCTGCAACCTTATGGTTCTTAGTCGGATTTGTTAACCACTGAGCCACGTCAGGAACTCCTGTCCACATTGCTTTTAATCTTAAAGACAAGCCATTTGTGGTTCCCACAGCCTGCTGACCTAGAACCTGCACCCTTATCTCCCCTTATAGCTCTCTCCACGTGGTCAGCAGACTGGCATCAGTTTACCCACTCGAGACATACAAAGGTCAAGGTTTTCTCTCAATGACCGTCTTCCAGCACTCTGTGCTGCAGAACCTCCCTGTGTCCAGGCACAGTGACTACCCTTTGTACCTATATAAATGCGGTTGCTGACCCTTTTCCAGAAGATTTCACAGATATCGAAACCATCTGGGAGCCCTCCAAGATTTTAAATTTTAGTAAAAAATGTAATTGTATACTCTTTTTGAAAATTAAAAAAAAAATCCAGGTATGAGACTGTACCTCTGCCTTTACTGTAGGCTGTTTGAAAAATTTAGGAAGACCTGCTTTTCCATTCATTAAACAGATAATTGTTGAGCACCTCCTAAGGGCAAGGCAGGATGCCAGGTGATGGAGGTGGGGAAATAGGGTTTGTTCCACACTCCTCTAGTGAGTAAGGCAGATAAGCAAACACCCTCATTACAGTAAGGAACAGAACGGACATGCTGTCACGGGATAAAAGGATCGCCTAGTAAGATCAAAGGAAAAGAGCATCATTGCAATGGAGATGACATAAACAAGGTCAGGAGGTTGGCAGGTGTCTTGAAGGAAGGTCAGTTTTGTGGAGTGGGGACCGGAATTCTTTGCTTACCTGGGGCATAGGCATATGTATGCCATATTCCAAAAACCAGAAACACAAGAAACAAGAGGCCAAACCAGATGCTACAAAGCTGTGACTGCTGAGCTAAGAAGCCTGGGTTTTTTTGTGTACCAAGGAGGACCACGAGGGAAGTGACTATCCAACTGGCGGTGCTTGCTGGCGGTGGGTGGGTGGGGGTTGGAATAGGCGAGGCAGGTAAGGTGCTGGAATGGTCCATTTAGGGCTGACAGAGCTGGCTGTGGCAATGGGAATGGAAATAAGTGAGATCTGGGGTTGGCACAAACCACAGGGACTAGCAACCATCATATGAATGGAGGACAAAGGAGGCAAAACAGACTCTGAGCACTACTACATGTGAACACTTGGCTGGATTCCGTGGACTGCCTGGCTTTTGCTACTTAAACATTCATTGTGGTTATTATTCACATCCTGCATGGAGCCTTTGTTTTAAGCTCTTTAAACATCCCTGAGATAAGCGGCGGAGTTAATTCAAACCTCCTTGCTACCGATGAGAGAACCAAGACTGAGCACGCTTAGCTCCAAACAGGGGATTCCAACCAAAACAACTAATTGGTGCAGAGTTGGAATAAAAGATCAGTAATACCCTCATTACACAATCCAACAAAACACAAAGATAACTCAAAGCTGTCCTACTGGCACGTTTCCAGCCTAAGTGGCACAAAGTCCATAGAACTTTATACTGTGAGCTGTGTGGTAAGCTGGTTTGTTGATAATGCTCATTCCAAAAGCCAATGGAAAGCTACCAGGGTGCTGAATCATTCAAAACATGAATGCACAGGACTCAAGTCTTATGCCTTTGGTTGAACAAAATGCCCGTCTCGGATGCTATTTTTAGACTCGAGTTCCCCCAGTGTAAAGTTCGTAAAAGAGCAATCTGTTTTAAAAGCATGTAAAGAAATTTACTGACAAAGGTTTAGATGTTTTAGGACTTTAATCCCCTTCATGTATTCAATATAAAACACTGACAATGGATGTACAATAGCAAAAAAGACTCTTCAGCAAAGACCTTCCAGAACTCGCAGCTTCACAGGTCAAACAGAATAGTCACGTGAACAAACGAGAAGGGATTTTAACAGAGATTTTTAGTTTAACAGCATACCTGATCAACAAAGAACCAACCAACCAACATTTCTTCTATCCACTGAAAGGTAAGTAAAAGTGAATCAAAGCGCTTCCTAACCTTATGAAGCAGCTTAAAAGGGGAGGGGGCGGAGAGGGACCTAACTGTTGAGGATGTAACACCATAAGGTACAAGGTCAAGGATTCTAACAAATTCTCAGAGTCTCAACACATACCAACGAGAACCGTATTATTAGAAATATAAATGCATAGATATAAACGATTTGGTATTAAAAACAGGCCTTGCGATTCTAAACATGTAGTATTGTCACTTCTATCTCTTCATGAGAATAACAGTATAAAGAAAGATGTCCAGTTTGCCCTTTAGTCTAGAACTCCTAAACACTCACCACACAGTCAGCGCTGACCTGAATTAACAGCTTCGCGACCCAGGAGACCCCACTGCTGTCATTTTGCAAAGGGTCAAAATTCAGCACCTAGAGGGCCCCATCCGCCCTCCATGCCATGTGTCTGTTTTTGTCTCTAAAAATAATTACCTGCAATTTGCCTATTTAAACCCACAGGCAGCTCTGAATGAGATCTAGGTAGAAAAAGTAGCAGCAAAGACAATATAAGCTAGAATTCATTAGAAAAGCAAGAGGAAGGTTTTTTTTTTTTTTTAAAGCCTTCCAGTTCAAGTCAGCATTAACGTTAAGTCCCAACAGCGTGGCAGAGCTGCTGTGGATGTGTTGCTGTTGTTATCCGAAAAAAGAAGAATCTATCAGAAGTGTGCCCATTGGAGAAAAATACCGTGTTTCTTAAATTTGTGTATCCATTCCCAAGTGACTCTCAATTCTGTACCCTGTTCAGGGGCACAGTATATTGATTAGAATGTGTTCATAGCTGGTGCATCTCCAAAAAATTCTTCATGAAGGCTGCCAGCTTCTGGACGTCTTCAATGGTCACAGCATTATAGAGAGAGGCCCGGATGCCTCCCACGGACCTAGAACAACCACAGATGCAGCCATTAAGAACAAAACCATCTAAATCAGCATGAAGACAACCCTCCTCCCAGTCGGTCACCTGCTCCTGAGAGAGTTTTGGCACCTGATCATATCCAACCATCCACCTAAAGCCCCCACAGGTGGCCAGGAGCTTCGGGCATCTCAGTCACTAGAAAATTCTTCCTGGGGAGTTCCCGTTGTGGCTCAGCGGTAACGAACCCAACTAATATCCACGAGAATGCAGGTTTGATCCCTGGCCTTGCTCAGTGGGTTAAGGATGCAGCATAGGTCACAGACGTGGCTTGGATCTGACATTGCATAGGCAGGCAGCTGCAGCTCTGATTCAGCTCCTAGCCTGGGAACTTCCATATGCTGCAGGTGCAGCCCGAAAATGCAAAATAAAAACAGAAAAGAGAAAATTCTTCCTGAGGCAGCAAAGGACCATCAGGGCCACAGGTAACCTAGATTAACTCAACAGTTCAGTGAGTCTGCCATACAGGGGGCAAGGAGCTGGCAGCTATTCTCCTGTGTGAGGTAACATATTTTTCATGGAGCACACAGGTTTAACTACTCTCTCCCATGTTCAGTGGCAGCAAGCATGACCTGTTCGTACACTGAAGAAACAGAGATGAGGTAGCAACTTCTGTGATGTCGGAACACAGGGATTTTCAAAGGTTATTCTGACAAAAGGCCCTGCAAATGTGGCCCCACCACACTCTCAGCCGAGGAGTCATGCTCAGGGTTCTCTAAGCAACAGGAGGATCACCCTGTGACAACTGATTTTCCCAATGACTTATATATATAACTGCTACTCCAAGCTAGGCAGGCTCCTCTAGGAGGTTTCATTCTGCATCCAAAAACTAAACCAGTTCTCTGACAAACTTCTGGATGGGACGTACTCACCTGTGCCCTTTCAGAGAGATCATTTTGAGTTCAAGAGCTTTATCGAGAAACCTTTTCTCTAGAGCATCATCTCCTTTGGTGCTGCCAATGCGGAATGGAATATTCATTTTGCTTCTATTCTGGGGTTCCACTGGACAACTGAAAGACAGGTTTATTGTTCCCGCTATTTTTCTGCAATGTGCAATTGCCATTAACGAGTCAGCAGAAAATGTTTAGAAACCATTTTCTAGATGCAAACGAGATTTTTAAGAAAAAGATCTGCCCCAGGACATTTGTATTCGACTTAGGGTGACCACACTTGCATACGCAACAGTGAGTTAGCATTCTTTTAGACAACTCCATTTAATTTCCAGGAGCCTCAGTTTCCTCAACTGCATATTGAGAATAACATATCCATTTCAGACTAGTTGTGACAATTCAGCGGTACAACATATATGAAGCTTCCAACACATGGCAGGTGGCCCACAGCAATGAGAATGACATTTGCTCTACAAGGCTGTAAAGAAAAGAAGTAAGTTGTTCCTAATAGTGGCTGTAAGACTTAAAAATAAGGAGCAGAAGCTTTCAAAGCATTTATAACACTGTATTGTTCCAAGCTAGGTGACCTTGAACAAGTTACTAAATCTCTCTGTTGTGCCCCACTTTCTTCATCTATTAAATAGAGGGAAGAATAATGGCATCTCCCACATAAGGCTGATGTGAGGATTAAATGACCAGTCTTTACAGAGAATTTCTGTGGTACATTGTTTTTTTAACTTTTTATTTTTTTAATTATTTATTAAAAAATAATATATTTATTATTATTATTATTATTTATTTATTTTTGTGGTACATTTTTTAATGGCTGCAAATTCCCTGCAGCCCTCTGAACAAGAGGGAGGGTCTAGTTCTGCACAGCTTTTGAATCTGGGTTGGTGTTATGACTTGCTTTGGCCAAGAGATTACAACAGAAGCAATGCCGTGCAACTTCCAAGTGGAGGCCTCAAGGGGCATGCAGCTTCATACCTGTCCTCTTAAAACATCACTGCCATGTAAGCAAGCCTGAGCTAGCCTGCTGGAAAGGAAACTGCAGTGGTTTTAAGTCACTGTCTTGGAGTGTTCTGTGATGCAAAAGTAGAAAACTGACAGAATTTAGAACAGTGTCTGGAACACACTACATGCTACATAGGCATCTGTTAAAGTCAATAAATCTGTCTTTTAATTCCCAGCACCATGCACGGTGCTCATACAGACTCTTAAAATGAATGAGTCCAGGAGTTCCCGTCCTGGCATAGAGGAAACGAATCTGACTAGGAACCATGAGGTTGCGGGTTCGATCCCTGGCCTCACTCAGTGGGTTAAGGATCCAGCACTGCCGTGAGCTGTGGCGTAGGTCACAGAAGCAGCTCAGATCCTGCGTTGCTGTGGCTGTGGAATAGGCTGGCAGCTGTAGCTATGATGAGACCCCCTAGCCTGAGAACCTCCATATGCCAAGGGTGCAGCCCTAAAAAAAAAAAAAAAAAAGAAGAAAACAATAGAATGAGTCCATTTTCATCTAGAATAGGCTAGCATTTGACTTTGGTTTCTGGTTTCGAAAGTAAGCAAGCTAACACGACTTTCCATTGACAACCACGGGAGATAAACAAGAGAGCTGACTTGCTACTCTGAAACACGAAGAAAAAAAAGGAAAAAAAAAAGAATAAGTCCAGCGAGTTCCTGTTGTGGCTCAGCAGGTTATGAACCCGACTAGTATCCATAAGGACGCAGGTTCAATCCCTGGCTTCACTCAGTGGGTTAAGGATCTGGCCTTGTTGTGAGCTGTGGCGTAGGTTACAGACATGGCTGTGGTGTAGGCTGGCAGCTGCAGCTCCAATTTGACCCCTAGCCTAGGAACTTCCATATGCCACAGGTGCGGCCCTAAAAAAAAAAAGAAGAAGAAAACAATAGAATGAGTCCATTTTCATCTAGAATAGGCTAGCATTTGACTTCGGTTTCTGGTTTGGAAAGTAAGCAAGCTAACACTACTTTTCATGGACAACCATGGGAGATAAACAGGAGAGCTGACTTGCTACTTTGAAACACGAAGAAAATATGTAGTAACTCTCTCCACTTTCTCAAGCATATGCTGTTTTATTCTTACACTTCTACAGGGTGGGATGCATTAAAATTAAACGGCAAATAAAAGCAGTGTGAGGAAGCCCCTATTAAAAGTTATGCTCACCCCCAAGGGCACACACATCATTCCTGCTAGTTAACAGAAGTCAAGTGCATATCCACAGGCGGAAGAAAGGCAAGAAGGGAAATCAAGTATCTGGTAATAGACTTTGAGCCAAAATTCTGGGTCCCCCCATTTTCACAGGTAGTAGGTTTCCTGGTTGACATTTAAATTAAAAATTTATTTTCTACCCTCTTTTGATATTCTGCTACTTGAGGTTCCCCATGCAAGGGTCCAATGATAGAGCTCGAGTGGCAAAAAAAGACATCTGATTTAAGAGAAACATTTAAGAGAGGGAAGAATTAAGAACCTGGATTTACACAGAATCTCTACTTACAGTTCGCCGCCACAAATTTGCCCATCCTACCGTGAAAGGGGATGGTGTGACGACAGCAACAATGTTAGAACAACTAGAAATAGAGGATTCATTTGGCCTGTAACAGATATCTGCACAGCGCCTGAGCGCGTCTCTGATGTGGGGCTGAGGGAAGGGGGGAGAAAAGATGATGGGGAATTAGAAGCTCCCAACTTAGCAAGATGACTGTGTAGGGAATTAAAAGTCTACAGGGAGGAGTTCCCATCATGGTTCGGTGGTTAACGAATCCGACTAGGAACCATGAGGTTGCGGGTTCGATCCCTGGCCTTGCTCAACGGGTTAAGGATCCAGCGTGGCCGTGAGCTGTGGTGCAGGTTGCAGATGCGGCTCGGATCCAGCGTTGCTGTGGCTGTGGCGAAGGCCAGCGGCTACAGCTCCTGTTAGACCCCTAGCCTGAGAACCTCCATATGCCGCAGGTGCGGCCCTAGATAAGGCAAAAAGACAAAAAAAAAAAAAAGTCTACAGGGAGGGAGTGGGATGGATTGGGAATTTGGGTTAATAGATGTAAATTATTGCCTTTGGAATGGATAAGCAATGAGTTCCTGCTGTATAGCACTGGGAACTGTATCTAGTCACTTTTGATGGAGCATGATAATGTGAGAAAAAGAATGTATATATGGGTGTGTGACTGGGTCACCTTGCCGTATAGTAGAAAATTGCAAGACGCTGTAAATCAGCTATAATGGAAAAAATAAAAATCATTATAAAAAAAATTCCACAGGACAAGGACTGTGGAATCAGAGAGCTGAGAAAGTAATTCTGCCTGAGAGAAGGTAGAAAGGTCCTGGAGGAAGGGTTAGGACAGGGTGAGACAAGGAGAGGCACATGGCAGACAGCTGCGTCTGCCAAGGCTCAGGGAACCCCGGAAAGTTCTCTGCAACAGCTGAGGTGCTGGGTGCCTGGTTATGGCCAGAACCATGAACGGTGGACGGCCCTGCAGATACGCTCTCCTGGGAACTGGTTTGGAAGCAGGCTTGCACGAGGAGATCTGCATTTTTAGACAAAGAACTATCATACACAAAGAGGCTGAAGGCTGGGGACATTGGGGGACATGTCAGGTTCTTAACCCACTGAACCGAGATGGGAACTCTTTGATTTTTAAATTAAAAAAAAATTAACTATGACAAAGAAGCTGAAGGCTGGGGACATTGCCAGAGACACACTCGGGCACTGTGTAGATATCTGTTGCATGCCAATTGAGCTCTCAGTTTCTAGTTCTTACAAAGAAATTTCTAGGTCAAAAGAATTAGGGCCCACGGCTGGGACCAGGGCACTGGAGCACTTCCAGCATGGGCAGCAAACTCAAATGCCAATAGAGACCCAGTTGTCCTATAAATGAGTATAATGGGCCCAAAGTGACAGACTCGCACAAACTCCCTAAGTTAGGAATTAAACGTGCAAGCCTATATTATTTACTTCTATAGAAAGATTCCCTCTCTTTTTTCTTGAAACTCAAGGCCCTCCCAGTCTGTTCCTTTTCTCCCACTTTCAGAGACACATGGATTATGGAATAAGAAATCTGGATTTTATTTATTTATTTATTTATTTATTTATTTATTTATTTATTATTGATTCTTAGGGCCGCACCTGCAGCCTATCGAAGTTTCAACAGGGGTCAAATTGGAGCTACAGCTGCCAGCCTATACCACAGCCACGGCAATGTGAGATCCTTAACCCACTGACCAAGGCCAGGGATCGAATCTGCGTCCTCATGGATACTAGTCAGATTCATTACCACTGAGCCACAAAAATCTGGACTTTAAAACATCTTCCCATGTTCCAATAATGGCAAATTGTGTTTTCAGCACTGTGAGCCACCCTGAGCACTGTACGGCTGAGGGCTGAGCTGGGCCACTGCTCCCAAGCACTGTCACTAAACTTCAGAGAGAGGCAGCGTCTGTTGCCTGAATGCACTGAGGGGCAGGAAGAAGGTGCCAAGGCTGACAGAGAGCTAGTGTGGGGCCGGGTGGGCATGGAACCAGCTGGGTAATCCTACAACTAAAAAGATTTCAGGACAAAGTCTGAGCACTGCTTCCCTGTGAGTCTATGATAGAAGCCGAAGTGGATAGTTGTTAATAGGTATCAGCAGAAAAGTAGTTCCACAGTCATAGAAATTTAGGAAATCCTGCATTAACTGGGCTAGACAGCTTTCTTGGCACACATCGACAGAGGAGTGGATAGGGAAGATGTGGTACATACACACAGTGGAATATTACTCAGCCATTAAAAGGAATGAAATAACAACATTTATAGCAACATGGATGGACCTAGAAATTATCATGGGAAGTGAAACCAGTCAGACAATTAGACAGCAACACCCAATGCTACCGCTTACACGTGGAAACTAAAAAGACACAATGAACTTCTTTGCATAACAGACAATGACTCACAGACTTTGGAAAACCTTTGTTTTTTCAAATAAGACAATCTGGGGGGTGGGGGGATGCACTGAGGGTTTGGCATGCAAATGCTATCAAATTGACTCATGATGATTTTTACACACCTATCATTGAAATAAAATTCATTAAGCAAAAAAAAAAAAAAAAACAATGCTTTCTTGGCACAACTTCCTAGAGTGGCTGTGAATTTTGAACTCCCAGGAGAATCATTCACACAGACGCAGTTTTCCCCAAATACATGTGCCTGAAAAACCCTTTGCTGGGATTCATGTTCTCAAATACCCCCTGAGAAACATTGGGACTTTCCAAGGTACCAGAGGGGTACGGCTTCAGTGGAAGAGACCATCTCACAAAAGTGGTGAGAGTCAGGAGGGCGCAAGAAAACCACAGGCAGTTGGCAAGCCGTTATAAGACACCCATTTCAGTGATGTCCACTCCACCAGACATACCAGAAACGGGGGGGGGGGGGGGCGCCATGAAAAGTACATCCTGAAGTGAGAGAAGCCCACAAAATAGTCACTAGGCCTCTCCTAATTGCTTTTGTTTCTTTCCTTTTTAGGGCCATACCCGCAGCATACGGAAGTTCTCAGGCTAGGGGCTGAATGGGAGCTGCATCTGCCAGCCTATACCACAGCCACAGCACCACCAGATCCAAGCCGCATCTGCAACCTACACCACAGCTCACTGCAACGCCAGATCTTTAACTCATTGAGTGAGGCCAGGTATCAAGCCCGCATCCTCACGCACACCATGTCAGGTTCTCAACCCACTGAAACATGATGGGAACTCCTTGATTTTTAAATTAAAAAAAATTTAAAGTTTGCACACTAGGAAAACCTAGAGTAAAACACAAAGATCTACTATCCCCTTCCACAGAGGTGGCTACCTTTTTTTTTTTTTTTTTAATTTCACCAAATCATTTTATTTTCTTCCATGTACTATTTTGTTTCATTCTGTCTTTTAAGTATACA
>PVHT020000021.1:1898887-2001560 GCA_004024745.2 Catagonus wagneri
CAGATTTTGTATCCCAAACCCCCAGTGCATCCCCCCACCCCCCCAGATTGTCTTATTTGAAAAACCAAGGTTTTCCAAAGTCTGTGAGTCATTGTCTGCTCTGTAAGAAGGTTCATTGTGTCTTTTAGTTTCCACATGTAAGCGGTATCATTGGGTGTTGCTGTCTAATTGTCTGACTGGTTTCACTTTGCAGGATAATTTCTAAGTCCATCCATGTTGCTATAAATGTTGGTAATTCGTTCCTTTTAATGGCTGAGTAACATTCCATTGTGTGTATGTACCATATCTTGCCTATCCTTTTTTTTTTTCTGTCTTTTTGCCTTATCTAGGGCTGCACCCGCAGTATATGGAGGTTCCCAGGCTAGGGGTCTAACAGGAGCTGTAGCTGCCGGCCTTCGCCACAGCCACAGCAACATGGGATCCAAGCCGCGTCTGCGACCTACACCACAGCTCACGGCAACGCCGGATCCTTAACTCACTGAGCAAGGGCAGGGATCGAACCTGCAACCTCATGGTTCCTAGACGGATTCGTTAACCACTGAGCCACGATGGAAACTCCAGAGGTGGCAACCATTAATAGCCTTTTGCCTTCCTCAGGATCTTCCTAGACAGAAAAATGTGTATACGTATATATATGTATGTGTGTATATATGGGTGTGTGTGTGTGTGTGTGTCTTTACAAAGACAAATAGTGTGAGATTCTAAGCAGAATAATAGTTACAGCCTTTTCTAGACCTGCTCTTTTTCCTTTTGACCTGGTGACCTATCAGGATATCTCCCCAAGTCTGATCACCAGTTCCCTCGCACACGTTACCCCATCCTACAGACGGATCCTCACTTCTTTCACCCCACCTGATGGGCACCCAGCTTTTCTCCAGATTTTCCCCACTACATAAGTATCCCACATTGGACCTGCAGGTGCCTTATGTTGTGCACACTCTTGTTCCAGGCAGAGTAGTGGCAGAGGGTGCATGCCTAGAATGAAAAATATTTGGTCAAAGAGCAAGGGAGTTTTGAACTTGGATGGGTGCTGCAGACCTCGCTCCAAAACTGAACACGTTTATACTCGACGTACCAAAATGTTCCCTAGTCAACACCAGATGCTATCAATCTTTAGAATTTCTGGGAGTTCCCGTTGTGGCGCAGCAGAATGGAACCCAACAAGGAATCATGAGGTTGCAGGTTTGATCCCTGGCCTCGCTCAGCGGGTTAAGGATCCAGCATTGCCGTGAGCTGTGGTGTAGGTTGCAGACATGGCTCGGATCCCACTTTGCTGTGGCCCTGCCACATGCCAGCAGCTACAGGTCTAATTGGACTCCTAGCCTGGGAACTTCCATATGCCATGGGTATGGCCCTAAAGAGACCAAAGACAAAAATAAACAGAATTTCTGAAAGGGGAAAAAATCTCATGGCTTTAATATGCATTTCCTAAGGAAGCTGGCCCCTTCTCGTGTGTCTATTAGCGAGCTATGTTTCTTCTAAGTTGTGTGCTCATATAGCTAGAAACTAGCCCCTACCTTTTTAAAACTTTGTCATCCTTTTTCATTTATTTGTGAGTTCTTCCCTGTATCAACAGTAAACTTTCTATGTTATATGCTATCAATTTTTTTCTCATGACTGTCATTTTGTTTATGTCGAAGTGTAGAAAAGTTTTAAATTTTCATGTAATTAAATGTCTTTTACTATATGGCCTCTGAGTTTTCTGACTTATTTAGGAAGGCCTCTCTACTCCCTACACTTAAACAGAAATTTTCTCCTGTATTTTATATTTATTTCTTGCATTTAGATGCATTTGTATCTTTCGAGTGATCAGAACTTGTGTATGCTGTGATGCAAACATATAACTGTAACTTTGTTCAGATGAATTATCAAGGCTTCAATGAGTTACAAACACACTTTCGGGTCTAATTTAAAGTGCAGTTCTCAAGGAAACATGGATCAGTTTCTGGACTTTTCCACTGATCTTCTACCAGTGGCTTTATATTGTAATAGATCATTTGTTAACATTACATTTTATCAATGTTAACATCTATGTTTAGAATTTTTCAGCTCTCCTTTTGCACTATCTTCCCCAGATGGACGCTGAACTGACTTCTAGAGGTTTACTAATTTTTGTGCTTATGGGGAATGAGATATTTCCGTTTTTATTGTTATTTCTGGAGTATGGGAATTTTACATATTTAGATGTAATCAGGCACAATTCTGAACTTGATCTTTTCCAGGTTTTTCCATTGAATCCTGCATTTTGAATAGAAAGTCACATCATCTGTGATTTTTGACCCTCCCCACGTTCATCTCTGGAGCCCACGTCCCTGCTGCCGCCGACCTTAACCTGCCTGTGCCACTGTCAAACACTGTCTGTTCACAGAGTCTTGATAATAATAAAATGCATTAATATCTGTAAGGCGCCAGGGGCTCTGCCTGTTTTACATTATTGTCTTTCCCAAGGCCTGGTCCCCACACAAAGGGGGTGAGAAAAGGTGACCTCAGATCTGGATATGGACTCTATCACTTGGACATCTTTATCATATTAAAAATTTAACATATTTCAAACACAGTGCCAGAAACATCCTGGGTGCTTTCCATAATAAGCACAAATCACAACATTGAGAGCTAACTCTTAAGGAATACTCCCTTTGGGCTGAATATGGTTTCTGGTGCTTTACAGAAATGAACCTAGCACAAGAGCCCATGTTCTTAACCCCAACACTATTATTCTTCATTCGCATGCATTTTCATTAAATCCTCATAACGGCCCTAAGATATCATGGACATAATATATCCATTGTACAGATGAGGAAACTGAGTCTAGCACAGTTAGAACATTCTCCCAAGGCCACATGCTAGGAAGTAGCAAAGCAGAGCTTCTAAGGCCACAGTGCTATTCTGCCCTCATGGGGTCAACTCGCAGCCTGCCAATGTCTGTGTGTGGTTAGGCTATGGAATGGATGCAGGGACTTCAACGAGGGCCTTCTCAAGTCCTGAAGTTCCCTGCCAGGGTCACTGGCAGAACTGGTACAACCCTAGCAAATTGCCCAGAACTGTGTTCAGTAAAGGGGCTGCCATATGAGCCTGGGGGCACTGAGAATCAAAGATGAGGAGCAAACACAATGGTAAACTGCAAATTCCCATTCTAGGCTACTTGGCATTCCTTTTAAAAGCTGCACAACACCGCTTCGGGGCCCTATTTCCATCGTGAAGAATTTCTTGAAAACCCAAGTAAGGAGCATCCAACTTCAAACACAGAGGAGAGAGGGAGCCAAGTCTTCCCCTGACCCTGGTAACAAGGTCCCACAGGGACACTGTGAGCCAGGATGACATTCCTGGGCAGGCTGCCCAGGGGGTGAATAGAAGTTCTCACAAAGAGGTTTATTCGGAAGAGTATTCAAGTCTGGGTCAAGGCAGTTCAGAGGTGAATGAGTTTTGTGTGGGAAGGTGATCATATTCCCCAGAAGACGACTCACCTGCTTTGTTGGCTTTAACAGGTTCCCTTCTGGAAAATGCCTGTCTAGGTGCTTGGAGTGAAAGGATCTCAGGGGAGAGGGGAAGAATTCAGGGGATTTTTGGTGTTCCTTCTACACTTTATTTTGTTACTAATTTCCTGGATTTCTTCCAGAGGCATCGTCATTCTTTCTGTCCTTCCATTTTTTGCCTACACATCTCTTGAGAAATATATGGAGCCAAAAGCTAACGGAAAATTGTCTCCCGTCCACAATAGCTGCCAAGTGCTCTCGCTCACGTTCAAGTTCTGAGAACTCTTAGGAAGGCAGGAAAGATGACTTACTCTGGGTATCCCAGAGCCTAGAACAAGGCTAGCCTAGGGTAGTACTTGGGGGCACCACTGGATGGATGGACAGATGAATGACGGATGGATGGATGGATGGATGGATGGATGGATGGATGGATGGATGGAAAAGTGGATGTATAGGTGGATGGGTGGGTGGACGGATAGACAGATGTGTAAGTGGATGGGTGAGCAGAGAAGCAAAGGGATAAATGCACTTGTGAACTGAACATGTCTTCAGACCTTTCCATAAACTTTCTTTCCTATCCGAGCACAAGCTATGCCCTCCAGGCAGCCCCCTCTCTGCTCTCCAAACCCACTGTATTTTCCTCCCTCAATACCTTTGCAGGGTCCATTCCCTGCTTTCCCCAGAATTCCTAAAAGTACTCTGTCCTCTTCTCTGCCCGGTTCTACTTATGCCCAAGGCTCAGGCTCATCCAAAAGCCTTTCCTTCACCTCCAGGGAAAACAGTATCTTCCTGCCCCTAGCTCATGCCTCATTATTTAGCCCCTGGCCATGAACTCCTTGGACTATGCATCTTAAAATGGCTCCTAGAAGTGCTGGCGGAGTACCCTGGCCTCCCTACTCACACATCAGGGTCTGAGGTGGAAAATTCCCAGACCAAGCCCTGACCTTGCACTTGCCTCTGTGCACAGAACTACAGAGCAGGCAGAAATACTGAGTATCTCTCCCCCCAGATGGCAAATGGAAGAGCATCCCAAAGGTCAAGGCATTCAGCCAAGTCTGAGTCCCTGACACTTGTAGTTGCAGGTCACTGCATGCCAAGAACTCACTGGAGCAGGCAAGCATTCAAGGGCAGAGGTGGTAAGAGCAGTTAGGGCTGCCCCCAAAAGTACACATCCACCCACATCCCATGGATGGTTATGGAGATGTGTTAGCAAACCCTGGGCAAAACGTACAATTTTAAGTTGAGATTGATGCATTATTTCTTTTCCTATATGGCCCACCAAATCCTCAAAAGAGAGTGAAAATTCCCTTGTTACTGTCTGCCAGATACTTCTGTTACAATAAACTCAAGTTCAAAGAGTAAAGGCTACTAGGAAGGGGAGCCGAGCTTGGTAAATGAGTATGTTTGTGAATGTGTGTTTAAACATAGCATAAAGTTTGGGCATAAAGTTTGGTCCTCAGACAGCTGTCCCTAGCCTGAAGGAGTAGAAAAGCAAATGAAAACATCACTTGTTACACTCCTCGTGTGACAGGTACTGTACTAGGCACTTTAGACCTGGCATTTTGGTGAGAGGCCCATTGTAGGGGGGTAAATGGGGGCTTCTGCAAAGGTTAATCCATGTGCTCACCTCCAGAACCTGTGATGTGACCTATTTAGAAAAAGGGTCTTGGGGTTCCCATCATGGCTCAGCAGGTAATGAACCTGAATAGCATCCATGAGGACGTAGGTTCAATCCCTGGCCTCGCTCAGTGGGTTAAAGATCCGGCATTGCCATGTGCTGTGGTGTAGGTCCCAGACATGGCTTGGGTCCTGCGTTGCTGTGGCCCCAGTGTAGGCCGGCGGCTACAGCTCCAATTGGACCCCTAGCCTGAGAACCTCCTTATACCACGGGTGTAGCCCTAAAAAGAAAAAAAGAAAAAGAAAAGAAAAAACGTCTTTGCTAATGCAATTAAGCTAAGGATTTCTAGATGAGATAAATCATCCTGGACTATCTATCTGGGTGGGGCCTAAATCCAAAGATGTCCTTATAAGAGACAGAAGAGAAGACACCCAAGAAAGGAGGAGGCCACGTGAAGGCACAGGCAGAGACTGGGGTGAGGCGGCTACAAGCCAAGGAGTGCCTGGAGCTCCCAGCAGCTGGAACATGCAAGGAAAGGATTCTTCCCTAGAGTCTCTGCAGGGAGCAAAGCCTTGCTGACATTTTGATTTTGAACTTTTGGGCTCCAGAACATTGAAAATAAGTTGCTCTTGCTCTAAGCCACCAAGTTAGTGGTACTTTGCTCCGGCAGCACTAGGAAACTAATACAAGGCCCATATGTTCTCTGGTGCTGGGCTGGTCCTGTGGTCAACACATGTTCACAAATCAATTGGTCACAAAAATGTTTAACTAGGAGTCAACTCATATCAGCAAATTCCATTCACTGGCTGCAGGCCTGAGATGGGAGCGTTTGTCCTATAATAAGGGAAACAGTAAACTTTCCCTAAAGGGTAAAAAACCCAGAGGAGGGGTCAGACGTGAGTGTTTACACCACGGGTCTCCAGGGGAGTTCTGGGGTAAAGCTGAGAGCTTCTAGTAAGTCTGTGTTTTGCCCCCAGGAGATATTCATAGGAAGCAGGCAGGGAGAGAGGGGACTGGTCCCCTGGGGTGAATTGAGACTCTTCTCCTCGGCAATGTCCTTGGTTTAACCCAATGGGAGACGGTCCCAAAGCCTAGGATTCCTGGGATGGGGACACAGGAGGGAAAACTCACCTGCTTCATACTCCTGGGGACTCCGGTGTCTTAGAAAAAGGTGGCTGCCTCCATGTTCCAAAAGGACACAGTCTGCACACATTTATAAATTCACAAGTGGCAAAATGTGAGATAAAACCCCATCGACTTACACATAGAATCCTTGAGAATTATCAATAATATCATAAATCATTTGCGATTTGATGCGGCTAAGCTTCTCCATGGCTGCTGCACCGCCGTTGTTCTTAATCCACTCCAGGACCAGGCCCATGACATAGATGCTAAAATAAAGATGAAAAAAAATATATGTATAGCCATTTAGTTCAGCTTTGTACAGGTGGAAAGACATCCAAGCAAACTGTGGTTGTATTAAAACAGGCTTGAAGACACTGAGACACAGTGGAAAAGAGGAAATTGGGCCACGTGGAGGCCAAGGACAAGAGCGTGTCATGAAGCAAAAACTATTATCAACCCAACTCTAGGCCCCTGAGGGCCCTTCAGAAAAGAGGGTTATTTAGACTCCTCACTGGAGGTCAGATCAGTTCCCAGCTGTCCCAAGTCTCAACGTAAACTCTTCACGACACCTGGAGCACAGCTCCCCGTCTCCATACCTGACATATCATCCCTGCCACCAGCATCCTTTGACCCACAGCTCCCCACCCCACCCAGGTAACACTTCACTTCCTGAATGCCCAGCGCCCTCTGCCTGCACTTCCCATAGACTGTAACACTAGCTCCTTTATTTTCTATGTCTATGTGTCTATACACACACAGAAGGCTGGAAGCACAGTGTTCACCTTTCCTCGCCCTCAGCTCAGATGCAGGGCCCACCACCCGGCCGAGGCAGTGTCACAGAGCGTAGGAGCCTAGGCTTCAGTCCTGACTCTAGTCCCAGCGCTGCCGCTGACAGATCACCCAAGATTCGTCACCTCGGGAATCCAAACCTTGGCTCTCCGAGCTAGAAACAGGAAGGCCTCCCAACCCAAGGTGAACACTCAGCATCTGAGCGGCCCTGCTCTTAAAACAGGAAGAAGACCCAGCAGGGTCCCTTGCTCCCCTGGTCTCAGAGTTGGACAAGGGACTTAACTGGACCAATCAGAGCCCTCCATGGGACTTTCTGAATTGGGAGTGAGAAGAGGCAGAATGGTGGGTTGATAACACTGGGAGAAATGAGGAAGGAGCCATAGTGAACATTTGAAGGAGGCTCATCTATGAATTAGGAGTGCAAATGGGGTGGGATTCGGGTCTCCGGCTCCAGGAAGCACCCGCTGCATCCTGGTCCTTCACAGAGCTTGGGAACACCCCTTTCTGAGTCAAAATTTCAACTCTGTGACCTCGAGACCTCAGGGTGCTTGTGGGGACTGCAGAAAATGAGTTGGGAAAAGTGCTTAGTGAGGGCCTGGCACATGGCAGGTGGGCCACACGGTGGAGTTAGCAGTACCTGTACTAGTTAAGTGCTCAAAACTAAACCAGAAATGCAGGGTTTTGAGAGCACTGGTTTCCCCAGGGATCTTCTGAAAGCCCCACTGTTTAAAAAGGGGTCAAGGGCCCCGCGTGCACATGGTGCGGGAGTGGAGACCTCCAGAGAAAAGACGCCACCTTCCTTGAGCCGGAGTTGGGAGAAGGTCAGCGCTCAGCTATGCCCTCTCCAGGAGTGGGCCAAAGGCCCCTCTCAGGAATTTGTGTCAACTTAGTTGCTAGGTGTCAATGCCCAGCAAAGATCTGGGGTGGTGACCCAGGACACAGCTGCCTCCTCCTTTATTAACGCCACGAGTCTATTGACACCATGACAGGGGGAGGGGGTGCAAATCACAGGGTCTAGAAAATGCTCTAAGAGCCAGCAGCTTGTCCCAGGGAAGCACACGATGCTGACTGGATCGTTTACTGTCTCCAGGTAGGCAGAGAACCCAGGGGTTTCTACTCCCAAAATGTAGCAGAAGCCAACTCTGGGCTACCCAGCGGCCACTGGGCGGCCAGCAGCCAGCACCCAGAAGTACAATACAGCCTCTCCAGAAGCTTCGCCAGCCTAGCTCCCCCCCTCCTGGGAGGAATGAGAAACAGCCACTGAGTAATTTATAGTCTCTACTGGAGCTCTATGGACAGGCTGAGAAATCAGGGAGGCAACGGAGAAAGGAAAGTAAAAGAAGAGAATGAATATTCACTAAGGTCAACTGCAGGCCAGGTGCCCTGTTAGCTGCTCTCCTTTTTATTGATCAAAATGATCTGAGGTCAGAGCTGACATTATCCCATCTTACAGATGAGGAAACAGGCTCAGAGAGCTTAACTTGGGTCAAGTCATCCGAAAAGTGGCTGATAAAGCCAAGATCCCAGCCCTACTTGGTCGGACTCCAAAGCCCAAAGGCTTCTGGTTTACCAGGGGCTCCAGCACCCTCAACCACTATCTCACCTGCTCTCGGGGCAGCCAGGCTAGCACCAAGCCTCACAGACACGGCTACCAAGAGCAGCTGCTCCAGCAGCATCACAACACACGTGCATTTGTGTAGATGTGTATGTGTGGGTTCCAGGTAAGATGCTGCTCTCCCATTCCTCTGTGCTGTTAAGACACTCTAGAATTTCCATCTAACCCCAAACTGCTCGCTCCCCCAGGAAGCACAGAAAAACCCCTACACGTGACCCAAGTAGAGGCACCTGTTCAACAACAGTATTTTTCAGAGGCCAAGCTTCACTTCCAGCTGAAGCTCTGTTATCCCAGGGTTCCCAAGCTTCTATTTCCACTCATCAAATCAAGGCTGTAGCAAAGGTTCAGGCCAGGTCCACAGTCCCAGTCAGACCTCAGCACCATCACACTTCCCTCTCGTGACTCACACCCACACACAGACCACTGCCCGTGCCCGTGCCCTCTGACTAATCTTTTTTTTTTTTGTCTTTTCTAGGGCCGCACTCATGGCATATGGAGGTTCCCAGGCTTGGGGTCTCACAGCCACAGCAACGTGGGATCCGAGCCGCGTCTGCAACCTACAGCACAGCTCATGGCAACGCCAGATCCTTAACCCACTTGGCAATGCCAGGGATCAAACCTGCAACCTCATGGCTCCTAGTAGGATTCATTAACCACTGAGCCACAATGGGAACTCCCCCTCTGACTAATCTTAATGGGATCCTGACAGGCACAGTCAGCAGAGAGCCCACCCATTTCACATGCTGCCCCAAACCAGCACCCTTAGCCTCGATACACAAAGCCTCAGAATGAGGCAGACAGCTCAGGAGGCAAGCTCTCCTGGAGACCAGAAACCCTGGAGAGGAAGGATGCCCGGCCCTGTGCATCCACTGCAGCTTTCGATTCATTATTAACTCATGCTTCTACCCTCCTACAATCTAAAATCTTCAAAATACACAGACCCTGAAATGCTTATGCAGCTTTGCAACTTGGTGTCCATTCTCCCCACTAACCAGCATGATACATTGAACTGAAACATGCCTTCACTTCTCAAATGCCACCTGCCCCACACAGCGTAGGTGTACTGTCTAAGCCCATGCATTAAATGACTGACAAATCACCACAGATCCATTCGATGGAATATCACATGGCAACTCAAAGGGGAAAAAAGGCAGGCAGCTGAGCTGACATGGCAGGGTTCATAGTACGTAGCTGCGTGGAAAAAAGAATTCACAAAACAGCCTGCATGGTAAGGTTCCACTTGCATAATTAAATATACAGCTCTGTATATTTGCACGCGCCCAGTTAAGGATTAGGATACACAGCAAGCAGTTAATGGTGGTTACCCCCGCAGGCTCTGCTAGCCTCAGAAATCTCTGCCAAGATCACGTGTTAACTTTTTAAAGGAATATAAAATCCTCTCTGGGCACTAAGGATTAGAAAAGCATACCAGAAAGTTCCCCAGGAAACTGCCTGAAGAACTAAGCCTCCTGGGCAGGCCCACACTCCCATTCTGCTAAGAAAGGTGGCCTGGGTGAATAGTGTTGTTTCTTTTCTTCCTTTTTTTTTTTTTTTTTAAACTTTTAAGTTCCCACCTGAGCCATATGGAAGCTCCCAGGCCAGGGATCAAATCTGAGCTGCAGCTGCAATTTATGCCATAGCCATGGCAACACAGGATCCTTGACCCACTGTGCTGGGCCAGGGACTGAACCCATGCCTCAGCAGTGATTGGAGACATTGCAGAGACAAAGCCAGATCCTTAACCCACTGCACCATAGTTTCTTATTAGTTACTTTACCTCATACTATAGCTAAAATGAATTTGTACGTATGGATTCAGTTTATCATGACAAGCGTAACTGTCTCGTGGGGTTAGAAGGGAAGGTTAGGCATCTGCTTGCTTGTCTGTGAATTGTGCTCAGCGAGTTCCACTAAAGGGTTAAACAGAACACCCACGTTGTCCTTCATTCCACCCCAATCCACTGCTCAGGGCCACAGGCAACTTTATGTGAAGGCCAGTCATCCAGCTCAGTTCAAACTGCCCAAGGCCTGTGGTCGTTTAGCTCCGATTTTAAAAGAAAAGGGGACAGAAGCTTCTTTTCAAACCTGGGACCTTTCTAAGGACTTGCACGTGACACAAAGTTCTGAAGTGATCTGGGTGCCTTATCGGCTCACATCCAGTCCAGGGAGGGTGTTCTGCATAAACCTTCTTCTCTCCATTTACTACTTGTTCTCACCGGGTGAGCTATACTTTTCTCATCTTAGAAACTGAAGTGCCCCAAATAAAACCTAAGTTTTTCAAGTCATAGATTCAGGGTAACTGCTCAATTATACAAAGTTTTCCTTTTTTTCCTCTTCTCTTCCTTCAGGGTAAAAGAAGCAAGACACCAAAGGCTATCTTGGATCAGAGCACATTTAACCCAATCTCTAATCATCCTCCATCTTTACACTATTCTCATCAGATATTATTAACAATTCTGCCTGAAGATGGTCTGTTTTCACTATCCTAATCTGTCTGGAAAAGAAACTTCACCCTTTTCCAGCCCCTGTTTTTGTGTGTCTGGCTCAGCTCTCCTCCTCAGGCAGGAAGGCTCTGTGCAGGGAGTGTCAGCTCTACTGCACCCTGTGCCCCCAACCCCATGGGACCAGGTCGACCAGCTGACCCAGCTGGGGCCTGGGGATGAGGCCTGTACAAAGGCGGGTGGGAGAGTGACTCTCTCTGAGTCACTGAAAGGAGAACTTTCTCAGTGTCTCCACGGATCGGACTCCATTATTATCTCTCTTCAGACTCATCCGCTTTCTCACTGTTCCTGCTGATTTTTCACCCTAATATTAACAGATCACATTTTAACCTGTTCATTACATTTTTAAAAAAATTTGTTTCGGAGTTCCCGTGGTGGTTCAGTGGTTAACGATTCTGACTAAGAACCATGAGGTTGAGGGTTTGATCCCTGGCATCGCTCAGTGGGTTAAGGTTCCGGCGTTGCCATGAGCTGTGGTGTAGGTTCCAGACGCGGCTCGGATCCCGCATTGCTGTGGCTGTGGCGAAGGCCGGCAGCTACAGCTCCTGTTAGACCCCTAGCCTGGGAACCTCCATATGCCGTGGGTGCGGCTCTACATAAAGGCAAAAAGACAAAAAAAAAGGAAAAAAAATTTGTTTCAAGATTTCCCATGGAGAAGATGCCAGAGGGTACAACTCCCCCTGCTCCTCCAGCCTGTGCTCGGACCAGAACCTGCCGTCCTTCAGGCCACAGTGCTGCCCAGCTTCCTCCCACCTTCGCACTCCCAGAGCATCATGGCCTTTGCCTCGCCCTGCCTGCCAGCCAGGCCCTGGCCGCACATTCTAACAGGTAAGGACAAATGCCTCCCGCCATCCATTGTGCAACCGGTTGTTCTCAGAGACACCTGCTGTACACACAGGTTAAGCGACTTGCCCAAGGTCACACAGCTAGCTGGCAGTAGAATTTCTCAGGCATTTGTTAAATCCTAGGTGTCACAAAGAATTTGACAGACTACTCGAGTCTCTCACAGTGAGGACTAGGGGACAGGATAGCCTTGCTCCAAGAGAACAAGGACCCCTACCATCTGGGTAAAAGAACACAGGGCTGTTTGTTCCAGACAGTGTGTTTGATGCCAGGCAGCCAGCTTCAAGCAGGTCCAGTGAGAAGAGAGAAAGGCCAGTGGCTCGGCCTTTGAAACTCCTTCTCCAAAGCTGCCCTGGTTGTTTGAGAGGCATCATGACACTTCGTGTGCAAAAGCTTTTGGGTTAATGGTGAACCACCAAGGCTACCAAGATCAAACAAAAAATACCCAAAAAAAGAAAGACAAGAAAAGCTGATCGATTGGTGCACAAGGGGCGATGAGAGAGCGGTGAGCTGGGCAAAGAATCCAGACTATATAGCTGGACTAAGGTCAAGGACTGATTCATGGAATCATGCCCTACTTTTTTTTTCTTTGCTTAGCTGTGCCTGTGGCATGAAGAAGTTCCTGGGCCACGGTCTGAAGCCAAGCCACAGCGGTGATGTTGCGGAATACTAACCAAGAGGCCACCGGGGAACTCCCCTGCCTTTCGTTAAAAGTCACCTCATACTGATGGGAAATACTGAGACCACTCCCCAGCACTGGTCCCCAAGCGACACCCTGCAGTTACCTGAAGCAGGGAGGTGTGTTGTACAGGGAGTTATTTCCAGCCTGCACTTTGTAATCCAGGATCGAGGGACACTCTCTGAGGGCAAACCCCAGCAGGTCATCTCGGACGATCACCACTGTGACCCCTGCAGAGCCAACGTTCTTCTGGGCACCAGCAAAAATCACACCAAACTGAAAAGGAGAAAGCCTGCTGTTTCATATGCACTTGGTCATTTTTTTCATAAATGTGGTCAAACTTCCCAGTCTCCTCTCAAAGCATAATTTTTATGAGGAACTGACTCATAAGTATTCAGGTATATTTTTTTCTCTAATAGAATCTCTATCTGGGACAGGAAATCAATACTCACAAGTTCAAGAGTTCCCTTGTGACTCAGCAGTAACAAACCCACTAGTAACCATGAGGACGAGGGTTCAATCCCTGGCCTCGCTCAGTGGGTTAAGGATCCAGTGTTGCCATGAGCTGTGTAGAACACAGACGTGGCTCAGATTTTGCATTGCTGTGGCTATGGCATAGGCCAGCAGCTATAGCTCCGATTCAACCCCTAGCCTGGGAACTTCCATGTGCCATGGGTGTGGTCCTAAAAAGACCAAAAAAAAAAAAAATTCAGAGTCTGCCGTTTATGAATCTGCCCAGGCCTTCTCTCCAGGAAGGCGCTAGCCCACATCCATCAGTATGAAGACTTTGTAACCTTGTTATCTATCTATATTCATTCTATTATACTTTTTTTCTACTTCCAAAATAAGACTGCTTTCCTTGGTCACCTAAAAAAAAATTTTTTTATCCATTCATATTTGCATAAAGGGACACTTGGAAAATACTGAGAAATAATGAGACAAGCTGCCTGAAAGAGATGAAATTTTAGAAAAAAATATGTTTAAAGGTACTTCGGACAAATAAACCCACATACAAAACAGAAACAGACTCACGGACAGTGAGAACATATTGCCAAGGGGGGAGGGGGAGGGAATGGGATGGACTGGGAACTGGGATTAGTAGATGCAAACTATTACATTTAGAATGGATAAGCAATGAGGTCCGGCTATAGCACAGGGAATTATATGCAGTCTCTTGGGATAGATCATGATAGAAGATAATATAAGAAAGGGAATATGTGCATATATATACATATATATATATACACACACACATACACTATATATGCATATTATATATACACATATACATATATATATACACGCACATATACATAACTGGGTCACTATATTGTACAGCAGAAATTGGCACAACATTGTGAATCAACTATAATTAAAAAGTTTAAAAAGTAAAAAAAAAAAAAAAACGTAAAACAGGAACTCCAGGAAATTTTTTTGTATAAGACACACATGTATCCCCATGAAACCTTTGGGAAAATTCAGTGGCATCTTCAGTGGGAGGAGGGGAGACAGTCTAACCCAGCAGGGAAAAGTATTTTATAGTTGACATTGTTTAGAATTGCCAGTGCATGGTGACTGATAATAAAAAGCAGGCTATGAACAAAACATGGTACATCCATACAACAGAATATTACTCAGCCTTAAAAAGGAACAAAGTTCTGACACATGCTACCACACGGGCAAACCCAGAGGACATTATGCTATGTGAAATAAGCCACACACAAAAGAACAAATATTGCATGACTCCACTTATATGAGCTTATCTTAAATAGTCAGATTCACAGAGACACAAAGTAGAATGTTAGTTGCCAGGGGCTGGGAAAAGAAGGACTGGGGTTATTGACTAATGGGGACAGAGTTTCAGTTTGGGAAGAAAAAGTTCTGGAGATAAATAACAGTGACAGTTGCATAACAGTATTCATGTACTTAATGTCACGAAACTGTGTGCTTAAAATCAGTTAAAATGAGTTGTCATTGTGGCTCAGCAGGTTAAGAACCTGACTAGTATCCATGAGGATGTGGGTTCAATCCTTGGCCTCGCTCAGTGGATTAAGTATTCAGTGGTGCCAAGAGCTGTAGTGTAGGCTGGCAGCTGCAACTCCGATTGCACCCCTGGCTTGAGAACTTCCATATGCCACAGGTGCAGCCCTAAAAAAGCAAAAAAAAAAAAAGGTTGAAAGGGCCAATTTTATGGCAAGTATATTTTACTATACCTTTTTAAAAGGCAGACCACTTTTTTTTAAATTCCTTACAGATATCACCCCCTCCCAATGACATGCCCCTGGCACACTGCTCCCACCGCCCACCCTGATGTGCCACTGGTTTTTGATACCCTTGCAGCTGAGGTGGGTATAAAGCAAGGTGGGGCTCCTTCATACCACCCACCCCCAGCTTGGACCATGAGCATCTTCCCCTGAAGACTGCAAGCAACTCCCAATGTGTTGACCAAAAAAACTTTCTAAGAGCCACTCTCAGAGGTAGGTAAATTCCCCAAGGACTGGAGCGTGACCCTGGGAGGGAGACGGTTAACACAGGGCTAGGAACGTCAGGACTCAGACATTCTGACAACCAACACCGTCAGCCTTTCCCTGTTCCAGCATACATTAAAATGTCCTTGAAGGAACCGAGATGCTGGGCTCCCCGCCCCCCCCACCGCCGCACCCCCCCACCCCCAATCCAAACCTCACTTAGTCTCTACCTTGGACACATCCACTGGCTTGGACAGGAAGTTTGAGGACATGTCGGAGACCAGCACTGCTCCCTTGACATCCGGGATAAAGTCAAACTCCACTCCGTGCACAGTCTCATTTGCACAGTAATATACGTAGGAAGCATCCGGGCTGAGGTTCCAGGTGCTGGGATCTGGAATTTCTATCACAGGAGACAAGTTACACCCCTCTTCCCTTAGGGAGATGGACGTCCACCAGGAATGACATCCCTCCCTCAGCGGTGCAAGATGGATTCCAAAACATTCACGAGTGAAAATGCCCTATCCAGCCAAAATTATCGTCACCACCAACATCCTAAAAGGACGATCTATCCCACCCTTTTTGACTGTTACTGGGGGCGAATAAACTTTAAAAACGGTATGGCGGGAATTTCTGGGTTTTTTTCCTTGGTACCCAGTATCCATCCATCCTATGCTCTCTTCCGGCACCAGCCTCCCCAGCTCTCAGCCCATGGAGATCCAGTAGAGCCAATTCCACCCACAGCCTGGAAGGAAGAATGCCACACAAGCATGGCCATGTGACAGATTTGGAATGGGATGTAGGAGACATGAGATTGTCATTGGGCACGCCTGAGCAAAGCCATTGAGATGTGGGTGAATATAAAGTCAGGAGCAGCTGTAGTCATCTTTTAAAAAGGAAGGGGCAGCTTTCTTGACTGTGGAGGAGACAGGGAGGGACATCAGGACCATGAGACACTGGGGAGGCCCTTGATCAAACCATACCTAAAGCCAAACAGGCTCCTGTGTTTTGTAGCTAAATTAGCCTAGACTTAATCTTTCTGCAGCAGTAATCATAACAGGTTACAGCCAGCCAATCTAAATGTTATCAGACTGACAGGCAAGGGAAAGAAAGAATTGCCCCAGGCAGGAGAAACCTGCCAGCTAAGGAGGGACTAGCCACCAGCCAACATTTCACTGTCCAGCTCAGCTCCCAGTACTTACTTGTGTAACTCCCAAGGTTAGGGTGGACAATATTCACAGTCCCAAACTTCTTGGCTTCTTCCGCAGCCTTAGCTGACCAGGATCCTGTCACCACATAGTCAGCACACCTTCCTGCTTTCAGGCCAATCAGGTTTAAGGGGACAGCACTGAACTGGCCACACCCACCTCCTTGCACAAAAATCACCTTGTAGTTGTCTGGAATGGATCTGGGTCGAAGCAGAGATGACAGTAAACAGAGACTCACAGGGTCAAAGCTTGAGAATGACTGATGCTTTTCCAGCACTTTACCCTGGATGGATCCACTACAAGAATGATGGTAAAATTCACTACTACTCTGCCTTCCCCAATCCAGTCTTTTATCCACCCAGTTCCTTGCACAAATATGTACTGGGCCCTGCAGTGGGAGCCTATGGTTACTGTTTGGACAGAAGCTATTAGCACCCTGATTTTCCTTTAAGGAAGCATTCCACTGCCACTCTTGGTCCACCTGACTCAAGGGTGGCCAACCCCAGCTCTAGGGGATGAGCATGTGACCTAAGCTGGCCAATGGGCTTTGCTTCTGAGACCTTGGATCAAACTTCTAAGAAAGAGGAACTATTTCTATCAAGGGAAAGAAGGAACTTGTAGGAGCGATTCATGCAACTACTGGTGGCCATCTGGTGAAGCTAATACATAAAAAGCAGAGCCAAGAGATGAGAAAAAGCCATTCCTGATACCAGGTGAGCTCCTAAATCACTCCTACACTTTTCTGTTATCTGAGGTAACACATTCCCTTTTTTGCTTAAAGCAAGAGCTGCAGTTTCTGTCACTTGTAACCAGAAGTCCTAAAAGTTGTATGTGCTGGTCCATGCTATGAACCAAGTGGACAATGGAGAAGGATCTTTGATAATGCTTCAGGCCTAAGCATGCATCACCTACCGATATAAATCAGATGAACAGTGAAATTATTTGACTCCAGCATGGAAAATTAAGATGGTAGCTGGAATGGCTACAGGTAGTAGGGTAAAGCCAGCTCCAGAGGGATTAGGCCATGGAAACCAGACCCAAACCTCTGGTCAATGTCAGAGCTTGGGCACAGGTTATACAGAAGGCAGATGGCCTCTAGCACACAGGGGCAAAAGGAAAGCACCAAAGGGCAGGGTAATATGAGAAGGTCCTGGCTTCACCAGCATGAGCGGTGGTGTGCATATGTCTGGTTCTGAACCGTGCCTGCCTCTATCCAGCGCTCAGGAGGATAGCAAAGCATGCAGGCAAGTCCTAGAAGACTCTAACATGAGGTTTCGGCAGCTGAGAGGATGGCAGCCAAGGCAGGGTTCCTGGTGTATGTTACTCAGATGCAGGGCGGTGAACATGGCCAAGAACTGAGCAGCAGGACACCAGGTAGCGGCCTAGGTCGGGGGGTACGAAGTAGAAACCTGATTAGGAGACAAACGGATTGGACCCTAAACTGAATCAGAAGTCCGGAGTGGAGGGGCTCACAGCCATGTGGCTCAAACGCCACATCTCTTGGGCCAACATTTCAAGTACCCATCCCGTGAAGGACAGGATTGTTCACTGAGCGTGACAGAGGGCCCGGGAGGCACCAGCTCTGAACACACACATTGCCACGGGTTTCCAGTGCTCCTCACAAAAATGTCACCAAGCCTGCCCCATCTGAAGCCTTATACCCAGGCGCTTTAAAGGGCAAGTTATGAAATCATGAGTACAATTCCAATTTTGCTGATGAAATAAGGCAAGGATGGACCCTAAAATGTTAACAATGATTACCCATGACCAGTGAGGTTGTGGATAATTCCAGTTGAATTTCTCAGTTTCTTTATTCTCTAGACTTTCCACCCTGAACATGCACTAGTTTTATGAGCAGAAAAAAAAATAAACAACAAAAAAAAACCACAAGTGTTTTGTTTTCAAGGTGACCGTATTTGTGTGTCTATGTGAATAAATTTATGTAATATATAAAACCTTTCCTGTAAGCAGCAGTCTAAGAATATGGTTTCCTCTGGATAAGGAAAACAGTATGGCAGTATGGATAACTAGGAGCATTCATTTGAGGAGTAATTCCCAGAGTTCAGAGTTCTTTTCCTTTTTTTCTTTCCCTTCTTTTTTTTTTTTTTTTTTTTTTTTTTTCCTTTTTTTTTTTTTTTTTTTTTTGTCTTTTTGCCTTTATGTAGAGCTGCACCCCTGGCATATTGAGGTTCCCAGGCTAGGGGTCTAACAGGAGCTGTAGCGGCCAGCCTTCGCCACAGCCACAGCAACGCGGGATCCGAGCCGCGTCTGCAACCTACACCACAGCTCATGGCAACGCTGGATCCTTAACACACTGAGCAAGGCCAGGGATCGAACCCGCAACCTCATGGTTCCTAGGTGGATTCGTTAACCACTGAGCCACGACGAGAACTCCTCTTTCTTTCCTTTTTTTCTTGGCCACCCCACGGAGTTCCTGGGCCAGGGGTCAGATTTAAACCACAGTTGTGACCTACACCACAGCTGCAGCAAGGCTGGATCCTTAACCCACTGTGACAGGACGGGGATCGAACCTGCATCCCAGTGCTCCAGAGAGGCCACTAATTCCATGGCGCTGCAGTGGGAACTCCAAGTTCAGAGCTCTAGGATTGCCCAAAGAGCCTGTTAAAAGCAAAGTTTCTACACTGGTTCTGATTCAACAGGTCTGGGGTGGGGCCCAGCACTTGAATTTTTTGATACTTCTCCAACAGATGATTCTGATAGGTTGTATGAGGCCCATACTTTAAGATCCAGTGAGCTAAATTACAGTTAATTATGCTGACAAAAATGACCATTTCCTTGTCATTTATATCCCTTTGAAGCCAGTTTAACTTCCACAGTGTTGAAAAATGTTTCCCAGATACAACAATCTCAAATCTTTGGAAAAACCACATAAAATAAAAAACATACAAATGCAAGATAAGGAACAAATAAAAAGCATTATGTAGTGATTTAGTGAATCTGGGAGACTCAAAAATTATTTTTAAGTATGCAATATGCTGAACACACAGCTGAGTCCAGCAAACAATGCAACAGACACCCATGTATATGCATTATCATACAAGAGTAACACAATTTTGTCTTAAAAAATTTAAACTTACAGCAATTCCCGCACAAGATTCTCTGTGTTGTTAATAACTTTAGAAAAATCTGATGACCTGTGGCTCATTTCTGGGGAAGGAAAGATAAACAAAATGAAAAAAGCTCCAGTTCAAACCAAAGGAACAAAAAGTAACTGTGGACTAACTACGAAATGTGCAAATAAAACAATAATATGAAATGTCAGTTATTCTGCATTCAAATTGTGGGCCACAATTACTTTAAGGGAAAATCCAAATTGATTTTCAAATTTTCGCCAAAATCAGCAGAGTGATTTTTCAAGTGGCAATGTTCACAGAACAAGCCTTTTACTAGTTTATCTTTCAGTCTCTAATTTCTCATATCTTTCTTACAAAAAGGAATCTGTGTGCACAACAGCACAGAATTCCAAACTGTGCTCTAACTTCATAGAAATCTAAGTACTTGTGCCAAATCCACAGGAGCAAAATTTAATAGCAATAAGCACAAAGTTAAGCCTAGGGTCTCTTAATGCTCTTCAGCCTTTGGAACTACCAAAAAAGAAAAAAGAAATTAAATTTTTAAAAAGTCAATTTGAGAACCCAAAGGTCACCTTTCCCAATAATATAAGGGAGAGAAACTTAATGAAACTCTTAACATGCAAGATCTTCAAAAAAGGACTTGTGTACTTGTTAAACCTTTAATGAGTTCTTGTTTAAGAATAGCAAAAACTGTAAAATGAATGTGAAGCAATATTATAAATGTTTGGGCACTGTTATGCAAATGTACAGTATTTTTTGATCTCAGATCCAATGAATAGCAAAAACCAATTATGGAAGAGTAAGCTGAAATGTATAAATCCCTCACCAGCATTTAAATTGATTTCAAAATTGCTTCTGTCAAACATGCGATGGCAGTTATTAAAATTTAAAAATAAATCTACAAAGGCCTAAAGGAAGACCCGACACAAATTCTAGTTTTGTTGATGCATTTAAATTAGTTGAATCCTAGACATTCACAGACTCCAAAAGTAAATCTTACCAAGAACACTAATCCCAACTCCTTTGTAGTCTAATAATTCTTTTTGTATCTCTAACAGTACCTAGGAAAAAAAAATAAAAGAAAGATGATTCCAATATGCTGTGCACAACTCTCTCTGGACACACAAACTGCAGGTGGTTGGGGGTGGGGGACGGGGGAGAGGTTCCACCCACCAGCCTGTGAGGAAGCTTCAGTTCCTGCCCACAGCCAATCCCCTTCCTTCCCTGGTTCCCACAGAGTCCTGATGATGCAACTTACACTCAAATTGAGTGTGAAATTACGCAACGGTGACCCATACTGAGATAGGCATGAATTTACTTAGATATAAAAATTCACTGGGACTTAAAAAAAAAAAAAACAAGTATTAAATTTTTCTGATAACAATTCTTTTAACTAGCAACATAAGACCTTTAGGGAAAATCTGATTCCCTAGAAAATGTCCCCTCCACAATTGCATTTGCCACTCTCTGAAGGCAAAAGCACAAAAGGCAAAAAGCTGTATGTTCAGAGAACAAGAAAATCAATGAGGCCCAAATTTGAAACTCAAGTTTCTATCTTTTTGGTCTAGCAGATGGGTGGAGTGGGCAAAGATTAGGAAGACCTACTATGAACTAAGATTTGGCCTGGGGGTGGGGGATACTGCTGGCCTGATCTCCTGCTCCAAAAACAGCCTTGAAGGTGATAGTCTCATCCCCAGTTTGCAGATGAGGAATCTCAGCTGAGCTTCCAACAGTACTCAGCTGCCTGCCCCTGCCCAGCCCCTTGACTCATTTTGTAAGGTCCCTACAGTTCCATAAACATGGTCTGCCTTCCAGGGACAACTGGACAGGCGAGACCCATCTTATGGACCCCCAGTGCCAGGATGGGAGGGAGGGGCAAGGCTCATTCCCCACCCCCAAATTACTATACACTGAAAAGAAAAACACCTATCATTTTTATATGTTATACACATATATATTTTAGTAAGAAGAATAGAAAGCCCTTATCAGAGATGCATGTGGCAGTATTTAGGAGCGAAATGACACATCTGGGATTGACTTTAAAAATAATCCAGGGGCTGGAGTTCCTGCTATGGCACATCAGATTAAGGATCCCGTGCTGTCTCTGCAGTGGCACAGATTCCAGCCCTAGCTTGGGAATTTCCATATGCCATGGGTGTGACTGGAAAAAAAAAAAAAATCCAGGGGCAGAAGGGCAGAAAGTGGATATGAGGGAGGGTCTACCTGAAGCAAGATTGGCAAAATGTCCTTAGTTGTTAAATCTTGGATGGGTCCAAGATCATTCCTTTTCTACCTTTGTATATGAGCGAACTGCCATAAAGTAAAAAGAAAGAAAGAAAATCTCTAAAAATGTACACAAAATAGAAGCATCCTACTATCAAAGGAGGTTCTCTTAAAAGATACAAGCTAAAGACCTCATAAAACATAATCTAAACTGGATTGCAACTTGTCTGGAAAAAAAAAAAACATGTTAACAATAAAGAATTAGACAAAAAAGGGAAGTCAAGACTCTGCCATCGTTTTATAAACTGTTGGACAGTTATTAGCACTAGCTGATCAAACAAACTGTTAACAAATCATTTCCTTTAGTAAACAGAAATATATTTCTGTGACAGAATTATCATTGAACTTCTGTTGAGACTGTATTTATCTTATAGATAATATTCCTTGAGAAGACATCTATAAAAGTTTATAACCGAAATCATTTTAAAGAATTTTAAAGACTATTACCCAAAAAGCACACCGCTCTAATCCAACAGAGTTTATTTTTTTCAAAATGCAAAATTCAATCACTTTCATGGGTCACAACTAATTTTTTAAATGATCTAAAATAGATTAGGTCAGAATAGAATACAAAATTGGGTAGGTTATAATCATCAGGCGAAACACTTCATAAACTTTTTGTTTCAGTTATGTGCAGGTACTTGCTCATTTTGTGAAATGTATTTTTTTTCTTCTCTTTTCTTTTTTTTTTTGTCTGCACCCATGGCTTTGGAAGTTCCCAGGCCAGGGATGGAACCCATGACCCATGACACAGCAGTGACACTGCCAGATCCTTAACCCACTGTGCCCCAAGGGAACTCCAATGAAATACTGTGGTTACAGTCAAAAAAAAAAAAGTTTGTAAAGTTTGTCTAATCCTTACAATTCAACTAAACCAAAAAGAGACAAAAAGCAACATCTGCCCCCAGGTTAGAGAGCACATAAAGGCATAAATCCCCCTGGGGAAAATAAATAATTAACAATTGTATTACTGACAACAACTGCCTTTATAATAAACCCAGAACAAATTACGCAGGAAACAAATGTGCAGAAGACCAGAACAAGAGAGGGGTTAAACGGTGATGACAGAGGAAACCTTTGCAGAGCTCTGGCAGGGAATCTCATCTAAAATTGACAGCAAAAACCAAGGAAAAAATAAGCCCTGTTCTCTCGGTTCCTGTGAGTGCTGCCCCTAGAACAGAAAAATGTCCTTTCCTTTCCAAAATTATAAAATTCTCTGTTCTTACCACAACACAGAGGAGGCTCTGTCCCAGGGAGATTTCTACTCTGTTCAACAATAGATAATTGTAAAATACTTGGCTAAGCCCCATGGTGCTACAACATATTATCAGTCATCCTGGTTAGAAAAAATATATATAACAGCACTGGCAGCTGGTCCAAGCAGTTCAAAGCATATCAGAGACTTGGCCTCTTTCACAGCTGGGGGGAAGTGGACAGCGGACAGGGGTTAGGGGGAGGAGCTGGAAACTGGCTGGGAGCTGGGAAGGCAGGGAGTGAGTTCCACTTGCACTTACTTGAAAGGTCTAATTGTGGCCCAGGGGAGAATTCAATCATTCATTTGCTCGGGAACAAAGTAAAGTGAACTGGGCTAGCAGCCCAACGCCTACCAGAGTCTGAATACTCGAATGCCTTTAGGGGACACGCCAGTTCAAAAAAAAACTAAACGTGAAACAGAGCGGAGAAAAAAAGCTTTAGGGAAGGGCAGGTTCTCCGAGGGACTACGAGGGAAAGTCTGGGCTAGACTGAAAGAGTTTACATTTGTGAAAAGCAATGTTCTCAAGTGCCGGTAAAGCCAACATTGCTTACAAGGGGTCGTGCGTGGACCTCCAGTTTGCAATCCCTTCCAGTTAACGCAAACCCTATACACCCTTCATTCATAGTGTCCATTCACGCATCCACTACACATTTCCTGGCTCGCAGCACTGTTGGGCAAGGCGAACGCAGAGACCATAGCTTTTTGTTTTCCGACACGCCCCCGGCCCTGCCAGGGAGAAAGCACCGCACGGAGTCTTCAGGTGCGCAGCGCTGTAGCCCAGTAACGCCCCAGCCAGCCGATGTCTGCACGCAGTGCACAGGCAGCCGGCGCCAAGAGCAGCTACACAGGCAAGCATCGCCAAACCTCCCTCCCCAAAGTGTTCTTCCAGAGGCTCACCCTCGAGAGACCCTCAACTGGGAGTTCACAATGATACAGAGCGTTCGGGAAACTCGAGGCGTGGAGGGGGAATCAAGGCGCCCCGTGCGGGGATGCACAGCCACAAGCTCGCCTGCTCCCGACCGGACCGCACTCCCGGGGCGCACTCGAGGGAACTTACTGAGCGCGGCAGCTTGGCGGGCCCGGCCCCGAAGTTGACCACCTGCATCAGGGAGTCCATGGTGCGGTGCTGCAACGGCGACTGGAAGTCTGTCAGAGAGGACCGATTCGCTTCGGCAGCGCAAGTCTGCTGCCAGCGCCGACTCGGCTTTCTTGAAGCGCCGAGCCGACGCCCGCATTGGCCCGCGCTGTCGCTGGCCCTGCTCTGATTGGTTCGTGCAAAGGGGCTCGCGTGCCCATTGGTCGTGCTCCCCAGCGGAGGCTCGGAGCTGTTGCTCCTCCTCGCGTGTGCAGTTTCAACCCCTTTTTTCATCAGTGCAAGTCGCACGGGAGATTGCACCAGCCAGGCACCTCGGCTGCTTGCCGGCTGAAGAATCGTGGGAGGCGAGAAGAGGCTGCCCCTGCCAACTTGCACTGGTGCTTCTGCACCCTCGACAAGGCCCATTCCAGTCCTCAACCCAGGCCGCAGCGGCTCTCTCGGCTGCACAGGGACTTACGAAATAAATACCACCACCACCACCCCAAAAAAAACCAGCCACATCTTCACCAGATGCTGGACTGGGCTCTGATGTATATGTTTGAACTAGCGGTCATTAATTCGCCAAACTTTCCTTAGCAACCCCAAGGGCGCCAGATACTCCAGGGGAGAGGCAGGGCCCCCAAGGATGGAAATGCGGGGGGAACTGTGAGCGGGAAATGGGTGGGTGGATGGGGGTTGAAGTTCTTTGTACACTGGGGCCAAGAATTAAAGCAGGATTAAGGAATGGAGGCGGCCAAGGACGCTGGGAGGAGCATTGATTTGGGAAGTCTGGATGCCCCTCAGGCAAGCCCTTTTAAGTTAATGATTCTCCGTTTCCTCTAGGGAAAAGATCAAGCTAGAACCTAGCAATACCTCTCAGGTTGCAATAGGCTCTGACAAGCTGTGAGTTTAGAGACTTGAGATAACAACAAGAACTCGATACCCCTGGGGAGCCACAACTGAAGCCAGGGAAGAGGCTCAGACACAGGCCACTGGCAGGGCCAGCACGGCTCAAACTTTTCCACTGAAGTGTTCCTCTCAAAAGAACTCCAATGGAGACCCACAGGGGGTTCTGAAACAGAGAGGCCTCTTCGGCAAGAAAGTTTCTGTGAAGTCTGGAATTTTATCTTTTTTTAAAAAAAAGTGAATTTTTCCTTCTACCCCAAAATTTGAGTTTCTTATAAAAATATTTTTCCAAATCTTTGAGCAAAAGTGATGCACCAGGAATATACCCAGTGCCTATCCTGAGGCTTGCCATCACACCAGCCACAGTGTCAAATACCCCACTTGGAAAAGGCTTGTAAACTGACAGGGTAAGGACTTTTGTTTGCTTTTTATGGTGCGTGGGAGGGATGGGGCGGGGTCAGATTGACTGCTTTAGATTTGGGAGTAGGAGGGCAAATCTTCTAGAAAAGGCTGAAATGAACAGTCACTGCCTTCCTCAGCACCTTCATTTAGAAAGTTGCAAGATTGAGTAGAGGATATGAATCTCAGTCCATAAATTCAGGTGTGCAAGAATTATCACATATCCATTGTTTTATATAATGATTGTAGACCCCTAGCAGCTAATCTACTGAGGGAGTGGGGGAGTTAGCTTTCCTCCTTCCTGAAGTCCTTAATCCCAGGGATTTACATGGTCCAAAGCGTACATCTATTTGATGGTTTCCGCAGAAGATTTGGCTGAGTTGTCTCCACTGTTGAGTCTACACGCTGCTTCAGTAGATTAGCTCTCTACCAGTTTTATGACCCACTGAGGGACACAGGAAATTTGAGTGGGGTAGAGGGTGGCTATACATGGCCAAGACATGTGTTGCAGTCATTCTCTGAGGGTCTTGCATTTTCTTAGACGATATTACAGGAAAGTATGGCACACAGACCATCTGCCCGGGGAGCCCCTGGCCTCTGTCTCTCTCTCTTCCAACGCAAGGAAATCTTTCTTTCATTCTAGAAAGAATCCATCTCTTTCCATGTTTCTTCCTCCCACTCTGTCCACAAACACCTTGAGCCAGGGCCCCTGGGAGATAGAAAGACAGTGGTGCTGTGGTGAGTTGAAATGCACACACCTGTGTGTGGCAGAGTTGCACCAGCCCACCACACATTTATGCTGCCCCTTCCATGGAAGAGAGTCTTTGCCAGGAAGTAGCTGTCCAGCCAGGTCCACATTTCGCAGCTCCTCTTGCACCAAGGCAGGTCATGTGACTGGGACCCACCAATGGATGTTCCTGGGCCAGGGGTGGAGCCACATCCACAATAGAAGCAACCTCATATAGTTATGTTGTGAGCCACAAGGAAAGTCCTGGGACCCACCAATGGAATGGAACAGAGGATGTCACTTTCAGGCCAAGGTGGTTGAGAAATGATGTGCTTCCCACTTCCGTCTTCCCATTCCAGACTGAAATCAAAGAATCCAAGGCCCTCAGGGACGATGGAGACTGAGAAAGGAAGGATCCGCAGTCTCTGAATCACCTGCTCTGAGCTTGTTATACAGGAGTGGGAAATCAGCTTCTCTTAGGTTATGCCACTAAAATGTGATGGGCTATGTTATCTTAATTAATACACCATTCTAAATGCAGTAGCTCTTGTTGCCAGGTGGGTAAACAAGGTTGTTCAAACTATCTTCCCATATTTAATGAGAAACTAGAAACCTAGGTTTTCATGTGCAATTTACCAACTTTTAAATGCCTACAAATTTAAACTTCAGACAACACTGTTCAGATCAACAGTGTGAGGGGACAGACCTATCTTCTCAGCAAGCCTGACTCAGCCTACTAATCACCAGCTCGCCTTCTAAGGACTGCTTTATAGTGTTCCGCCACCATGAATTTCCCCTCATTCCACGCCCTGCTTGCATAAGTGACCAGGAAAAGGGAAGAAACCGGGGTAAATATAATTTAGTCTAAATTATTTTTTGGTCATCCTTTCCTATTTTACAGTGAAGAGGTATAAAATCAGCCCAGGGAAGCCCTGCATTTCAGGAGGGCCCTTCCCCTTTTAACAGACTGCTCTAAGGGAAACGGAGGGGTCTGTGGGGTCTTCCCAGGGACAGAACCCTGCATTCCCTGCCTCTTGTTTGTAGAAAAGCTTTAGCCTCCTAGGCCTTCTTTGAGCGCCAAAGAGCAATTTTAATCAGAGAAGTGAGAAAGTACAGGAAAAAAGAAAGCAGTCAAATAAGACAAAATAATAGTTATCCATAAAACAAAGTCAAGGACGTTTAGTTCACCCACAACAGGTATAGATAATAGCCTGAGCCATATCCTTGAGTTGTTTTGCAGATACTGAAACCTCCACCAGGTGGAAGAAGTTAATTGCATGCTGATCACCAGCACACAGACTCCAGACTTGTTGGAACCAGAAGGCTGATGACTGAGACTCGCAAAGCATTACCCTGCTACCTTCCCATCAGTTAGCAGAGGAATGTCCACAAGCTGGTCACCTACAACCCTCACCCTTAATGTTGCCTTTAAAAATCCTTCTCTGAAAACCATCCAGGAGTTTAGGTCTTTTGAGCGTTATCTGCCCATTTTCCTTACTTGATACCTAGCAATTAATGCTGAGCTTCCTTCACCACACCTGGTGTCAGTATATCGGCTTTGCTGCCTGTTGGACAATTGAACCCAAGTTTGGTTTGATCACTTAAATATCTCCTATTAAGTGGACATATAGGATTTGTCTTTTGCAACAGCTTATATCACTTAGCACATGTCTTCAAGGCTCACCCATTTTGCTTTTAAAAAAATTATTTAATAGACTTTTTTAAAACAGCAATTTTAGTTTCCCAGTAAAATCCAGAGGAAGGTACAGCAGTTTCCCATCTATACCCCACCCCTGCACAACATGGGCTCCCCCAATATCAATATCCCCCACTAGAGGGATATGTTTTTTACAACTGATGAACCTACACTGACAAATCATCATTACCTAAAGTCCATAGTTAACATTAGAGTTCACTCTTGGTGTGGCACATTCTATGCATTTGGGCAAATGTATAATGACATGTGTCCACCATTACAGTATCATACAGACTAGTTTCACTGACCTAAAAATTCCTTGCACTCTGCCTATTCATCCCCCAATCCCCCCTTTTTGTTTCATTACTAAATAGTCAGCAGAGAGAGCATTCTACCACAAGCTTCACACAAGTAAATTCTTTAAAGTGTCCTGTTAAGAGAAGCGCTCTCTGTGGACCACTGGGATATATTACATAGGAGAGTGCACACTGCATAAATCTCCTGACAGCCTAAAAAGACTCTCATATAGTAAAAGCATCAGGATTTTTTAACCTGAAAACATATTTATTTCACTACTATTTTCCTAAGAAAAGGAACAAAACTCCCAGCACCATATCTCTGGCTTCTAGACCACATTATTTATCATACTTAGGGTGCTGGCCCTGTGTGTGTGTGTGTGTGTGTGTGTGTGTACATATATATACATATATGTATATATATGCATATTTTGGATCAGCACTCTTTACCTCATTCATTCCAGGGTTCCACGTGGAAACATGAAAATGGGCCACAGAGGACTTTGTTTAATCACCTGTCTATATGTTCCTATTGTAGAAACCATCAAGCCTCAGTTGTAGAATTATGTTTCTAGTGTTAATAATCAGGTGGTGGTTTTGTTCTTTCCTTTTCTTTCTGGGGGCAGAGCAATTACTAAGATGAAGGAAGGAAACAGAGCAAAGCCAAGGAGCCAGTGTGGGACTCAGAACTTCCTGTTTTCCCCCTTCTTTTTCTCATAATCCAAACTAAGTCCCAACTCCAAAGGACCACACACACAGCCTCAGAAATAAACACTCATTGTGATTTAATTTATTTTTTGGCTTCTGTTTGGTACATGAAGGCAGCAAAGATTTATACAAAAATAACAAGAATTCCCTAATTCCTGCCGTGGCTCAGTGGTTAATGAACCTGACTAGGATCCATGAGGACATGGGTTTGATCCCTGGCCTCGCTCAGTGGGTCGGGGATCCCATGTTGCCGTGAGCTGCGGTGTAGGTCACAGACATGACATGGACACGGCTCAGTTCTGGTCTTGCTAATAGCTATACCACCATTTAAATGGACAAGTACGAAGACTTTTTAATGATGTGGAAATATCTCAGTATGAAAAGTCAAATGATCACCTCTCAGTCCCCAAACTGCTCCTTCAGGCCCAGGACCCTCTCAGTCTCCTTCCTTCCCCCTAATTCTCTCCTTCCAGCCTCTCCAAGGCTGGCTCTACCCTCTCTCTCTCAGTCCATTTTAGATACAATTTCCTCACATCTTGTTTGACCACCTTACCAAAAGTGACCTACAGCCCACCCTCCAGTTCCTCATCATCTTATTTTCTGGGCCATCTCCTTCATAACTTGCCAGTCTCTGAAATACTGAGTATTTATTCATTATCCACCCAGAATGTACAGCCTCTGAGAGCTCACACTATGGCTGCCTTGTTCATAGCTATAACTCAGCATCAGTTGTGGTACGTGCTTGATAGACAATTTTAGAGTGGATGTGAGGGGCAGGAAGAAAGAAATAAGTAACACTGCCGACAGTCTTTGTTGCTGGGAGAAAGAAATTATATTATTTTTCTAGAATTTTCCATAGTGAATTTTCAAAACTGAATTATTTACCTATCTATCTATCTATCTATCTATCTATCTATCTATCTATCTGTTTGCTTTTTAGGGCCGCACACACGGCATATGGAGGTTTCCAGACTAGGGATCGAATCAGAGCTACAGCTGCTGGCCTTTGCCACAGCCACAGCAATGCAGGATCCTAGCCGTGCCTGCAACCTACACCACAGCTCACGGCAAAGCCAGATCCTTGACCCACTGAGCAAAGCCAGGGATGGAACCTGCAACCTCATGGTTCTTAGTTAGATTCATTTCCGCTGTGCCATGATGGGAACTCCTGAATCAACTTTTTAAAAGTTGGTTATTTTTAAATAGTGGTGTGGGAAAATGTTTGTTTGTTTGTTTGTTTGTTTGTTTGTTTGTCTTTTTAGAGCTGTACCTGCAGTATATGGAAGTTCCCAGGCTAGGGGTCAAATTGGAATTGCAGCTGTCAGCCCACACCACAACCACAGCAACGAGAAATCTGAGCCACGTCTGCAAACTACACCACAGCTCATGGCAATGCTGGATCCTTAATCCATTGAGCAAGGCCAGGGATCAAGCCTTTATCCTCATGGATACCAGTCAGATTCATTACTGCTGAGCCACCATGAAAACTCCAAAAGTTTATTACTTTTATATAGCGGGGTGAGGATGGGCATAAGACTACTGAGAAACCCTGCAATCCTGTAATGCCACTTGGCAACTTTTTTTTTTTTTTTGCTTTCTAGGGCTGAACCTGCCACATATGGAAGTTCCCAGGCTAGGGTTTGAATCAGAGCTACAGCTGCTAGCCTACACCACAGCCACAGCAACTCAGGATCTGAGCCACGTCTGCAACCTGCAGCACAGCTCACTGAGTGAGGGCAGGGTTCGAACCCACATCCTCAAGGATACTAGTCGGATTCATTTCCACTGCGCCACAGTGGGAACTCCCATACTTGGCAACTTTTGAGAGCCTGTGATCGCTGAGGTTCATCCTCCCAGCAGGTGTTTCTGCTGAGGGTGAAAGACTGGTCACTGCATCGAGTACTAACACGTCGTCCTGCAGTTAGAATTCTAGGTCAGTGATTTCACTGATGACTGAGGCTCCACGGGGGAGATGATGGGATCAGTCTCTCCTTTCCAACTGGCACTGGATCCGATACCACTTCTCTGACTTTGCACAACTACCCAAAGATCATGACAGGTCTCAGCAAGTTTTGAGTTGTTGAAGGGATGTGTTTTATGGGGGAAGACGAGGTGCTTAGAGGAACAGGGCTGGGGGGGGGGTGGGGGCAGGGTAGAGTACAATTGTTTCCCAAACTCACCGAGCTAGAAGGAATCTTGGCATGTCATCTAGAATCATCCGTCCATACATTCTGAGAGCCAGTCTCTCCCAGCGTTGTCCCGGAACAATGGGCAGGAAAATTACATTCCCCTATAACTCTGCACAAAGCCATTCCCAGATGACTGCCTAGAGACTGGGGTGGAGGCCTGCAGAACTGGGAGATGGGATGAAATTGTCATCATCTTTATAACAATGCTGTCTATATCAAAATATGAAGTATTTTCAATGTGTCTTACATACATTTGGGGGTACCTGTTATCGAATTTAAATCATAGATCTCAGGAATTTACTGCAACTCCTTCACTTTCTGATGAGGCAAATGGCTGGCAAATGGCCCAAGGAGTAACGTGATGCTGCCAGGCTGGGTCGGTTCTGCCATCTGTTTCCCCACAAGTGTTATCCCTGTGCCCTGCTGGTCACCTCTTCTCCTATTTCACAGAAGGAAAAGCTGAAACCCAGCTCACGGACCTGTCTGGAGTCACCAAGAATCTGGTAAATCAGACCAAGGAGAAGACACGAAACCCCTCTCCCTGCTATTCCAGAGAGTACAACCCCTTTGTCTTTTACACATTTCCCTGCTTTTAAAAATGATTTAAAGCTGTCACCTAAGTCATCTAAATTCTCCCAGGAGAGAGTAAGCCCAGGGAAATACAAGCTGAGCCTGAGCAACAGACAGGAATCCAGAAAGTGAAGGGTGTGAGCGGAGGAGGCAGCCACACATGTGCAGGCAGGCCCCTCTTTGCCCCACCACCCCCAGGTGCTGCCACTCCCTCAGTAAAGGGCCCATCCTCTCCCAGCAGCAGGCAAGGCTGCAGACAGTGTTCCTTTGACTTTCTTTTTTAAACTTCTTCATTTTTCTTTATTAAAATAATGTTCCTCCCAAGTTTCCACCACTGAACCCCCCACGGTGGGAATTAAAATTTAGTCCAGTTTGGTAAACTTAGTTCGATATAATGATCTGGGTAAACACCCGTTCTCCTTTCATCTTCCGTATTTCTTCCCTCTGCCTCTGCTCCTGTGCAAGTTGATCTCTGGGTACACAAGGGAAGTGGGTAGAATTCCTGGCTCATAGGTATTGTGGCACTGTCAGCAGAATAAGGGGCTTTTGGGGTTTTTTGCTTGCTTTTAGTTCTATTTATCAGGGTGTAGTTGATTTACCATGTTGTATTAGCTTCAAGTTTATAGCAAGGTGAATCAGCTATACATATACATACATCCATTCTTTTTCCCATACAGGTTATTGCAGAACTTTGAATAGACCTCCCTGTGCTGTACAGTAGGTCGTTATTAGTTATCTATTCCATATATAGTAGTATGTACGTGTTAATCCCATCCTCCCAATTTATCCTCCCCCCACCAGCAGTTTCCCCTTTGGTTACCCTAAGTTTGATTTTGAAAACTTTGAGTTCGTTTCTGTTTTATAAATAAGTTCTTCTGTATCATTTTTATTAGATTCCACAGATAAGTGATATCATATATTTGTCTTTCTCTGGCTTACTTCACGTATGTGATAATCTCTAGGTCCATCCATGTTGCTGCAAATGGCATTATTTTATTCATTTTTATGGCTGAGTAATATTCTATTGTATATATGTATCACATCTTCTTTATCCAGTCATCTGTTGATGGACATTTAGGTTGTTTCCATGTCTGGACTATTGTAAATAGTGCTGTAATGAACATTGGGGGGCATGTATCATAAATCACAGCAATGTCTTTTTTAATCCATCTCCTAGAGTAATGAAAATAAAAACAAAAATAAATTGGACCTAATTAAACTTAAAAGCTTCTGCAGCGCAAAGGAAACCATAAAACAGAAACAAAAAGATAACCCACAGAATGGGAGAAAATCTTTGCAAACAAGGCAACTGACAAAGGATTAATTTCCAAAATATACAAACATCTCACGCAGCTTTGTATCAAAGAAACAAACAGCCCGATCAGAAAATGATCAGAAGATCCAAATAAACATTTCTCCAAAGAGGACAGGTAGATGGCCAAAAAGCACATGAAAAGATGCTCAACATCACTAATTATTAGAGAAATGAAAATCCAAACTACATTAAGATAGACATTCACACCAGTCAGAACGGCCATCATCAAAAAGTCTATAAACAATGAATGCTAGAGAAGAAGGTGTGGAGAAAAGGGAACCCTCCTACACTGATGGTGGGAATGTAAACTGATACAACTACTATGGAAAACAGTATGGAGGTTCCTTAAAAAACTAAATATAGAACTACTATATGATCCAGCAGTCCTACTTGTGGGCATGTATCTGGAGAAAAGCATAATCCTATGGCTTTTTACTCATGCTGCTCCCCTTCTCTGTTGGCCCCAGGGTTCATCTGTATCAAGCAGCCTTGGTTAAGCTTGTCCATTTTTCCTCTGTACTTTTTTTTTTTTGTCTTTTTGCCTTATCTAGGGCCGCACCCGCGGCACATGGACGTTCCCAGGCTAGGGGTCCAACAGGAGCTGTAGCTGCCAGCCTTCGCCACAGCCACAGCAATGCAGGATCCAAGCTGCGTCTGCAACCTACACCACAGCTCACGGCAACGCCGGATCCTTAACCCACTGAGCAAAGCCAGGGATCGAACCTGCAACCTCATCATTCCTGGTTGGATACTTTAACCACTGAGCCACGACGGGAACTCCCATTTTTCTCTGTAGATCTGTCGTCCCTTTTCACCTCAAGCTACTTCCCCTCTTTTCATCTGTTAATCTCCAGGTTAGCTGTTGCCATTATGCTGGTCTTCAGTCTCAACTGCTTAGTGCCACAGGGAGAGTCCTAACCTTCCTTAGGGGGATGGCTCAGAGGAGAAGCTTTCTGACCGCTTTGCAATGTAATTATAAATTGTGAGACACGTTTATATAGAAGGTCCAGAGGTTGAAAGAGTCTCTCTTCTTCCCTATTTTTTGAACTTGGTGTGTTTACACACTGTTTTGGTCCCTGGAAACGTATACGGTACTTTGTCTTTGTTTTCCTAAACCTCCTTATAGAGGAAAAATGTAGATAGCCTTTGCCATTCCAAAATGCTTTTCTCCCCTTTTTAGTTTTCCTGAGCAAGTGTAACCCATGATCATTTTAATATATTCAAGCATTATAGAAATTCAGAGTTTAGACAGAAAGTGTCCAACCTTCAAGAAAATGTTAGTTTAGGAATTTTTCTTAATCGATAATATATTTACATGATTCAAAAGTCAAACATATGAAAGGTGTACATGAAAATGTCGTGGTTCTCCACCCATCTTGTCTCCAGTCAAAGCCACTTTTATCAGCTGCTTTGGTATCTTTCCAGAGTTTCTTTGGCATTGCTGAAGCAAATACAAATATATTCTAATTCCCTCCCTCCCCTTTACAGAAAAGTAGCTTACTACATGCACTGTTTTGTAACTTGCTTTTTAATTTTACAAGATATTAAGCAAAATTTGATTTAGAATGTAAAGAAACCAAAAATAAAAAGCCATATGCACGTGTGTGAGCATACACAGACACACATTTCTTTTTCTGGAATAATAAAGCAGTATAAATTAATTGCGCCAATAATTATTCAGTCTGCTCCTCTTTAGGGGCCTTAGAAAGTGATAAAGCAGCGAGAAGTTCTGATGTTCTATTTCTGATGTAACAGTTTTGAATGGATAGTATCTGTTTGATAAATAAAAGCAGAAGGTGGGGGCAGGTGAGCCCATATAAGAGCGCAAACCGCTCAGGTTCATGTTTAGCTTGTTCAAAGACATTGTGAGACCCAAGTCTTTTAGGGCCAACCAAAAACTGGGGATGCCTCTCCTTTCTGAGCAATTCTACTCTTGATTCTTTTTATTACCTGGAAGCAAGTCATGGCATACCAAGAGTCAATGATCCTGGGAAATGGGCTGCTGCTTCTTTGTTCTCCATTAAATACGAGGCCAGTTCAAGTACGGAATTCACCATCTGTCTGAGAGTGAGACTTTCCAACAGTACAAACAGTCCCAGGGTCCATAATTGGCGAAGTTCACTCCTTATTAGGCAGCCAAGCAGGGGTTTTGCTGAGAAATTCAGCCAGGCCTCTGAAAACATAATTGTTCCAAGAAATCCTCTGACCCATTTTGTTATTTCTCCCAACACAAAAACTAAAAGTTCATGGTATCATCCAGTCACATCTTTTGGATGCCTATGCGCGTGCACACACACATACACATTGCAAAGGAACAAGTAAGCATATTTTCCCAAAGCGACTTAGCCCTTTCAAGACACATCATACTCTCTTTTCTCAAAACACAGACAAGGTATTTCCTGAAAGGGACACAGAAACCCTAGTGTATTTTGCTTAGTAACAATAGTCCCAGTTCTGTCAAAATCATCTTACATGGTTATGTTGGGGGAACTCGGATCTGCATAAGTAATTTTCCCAAGCATCTGCCATAATAACAGCTCAAACTACTCTTCTAACAGCAGAACTCAATTCCTGGCTACATGTCTTTTGTATCTCCGGCCATTTCTATCCTATTAGCCAGTGACAGCTTCCAACCCTGGGACCAGAAAATGCCTATCAACCAAGGAGAGTTTGAGATTCTTCTTCCTCTGGCCTTTATGTCCTATTCTGCCAATACATAGAGAGCTCTATTTTATTAAGCCTGAGTGCTCAGTTTAACTGGGGAGATATAGAGTATGCTATTCTTTTTTTTATTATTTACTTTCTCTAGATAGCTCAGGAAGAACGGAAGTTAAACCCCATTGAAGTAGTGAGCAAAATTCGAGTAAAGAACTGAAGAAGGTAGGTGGGGTGGGGGTATTCAAAACCAAGAGAAGGTTCACTAACGTGAATCACACTGAGAGTTAGATATTTAAAAAAAGAGAAAGACTGAGAGTCCCCTTCGAATGGTAGTGTCTCGCCCCTCATCTTACAGAGGACTGGAAAGGAACTACCTCAGATCACATAGCACACTGATGGCAGAAACCAGACTGGTCTCCTTTGCTCCTAGTCCAGTGTTCAGGAAACCATTTCCCGCTGCTTGTTGTTTCCTTACGGAGGAAACACAGTAGCCTCCTCCAGTGACTAGTTCCCCAGAGGAATGCTGGGTGGCCTGTGCTCAGTTTGCTTATTTTCATCCCTGGACTCTTAATGGTGACAGAAATCCTATTCCAACCATCAGAGAGGAAATGAATTCATTCATTAAACTTGGAACCAAGCTTCTGTGCAGGTGGGCGAGCGAGTGTCAGACTTTGCTCTAGGGACAACCTGGACAAGAAACGCATGTGTTGGAAGGTGTGCACTTGCGTATCTTTCTTACTTTTGTTTCTTTCTTCACATCGTTTCATTGTCTCAAACTGGCTTCTTCCCCACGACTATCACCATGGCCAAGGACTGTTCCATCTCTGCCAAGAAAAAAGGAAGGACTCCCTTCCCTTGTTTCGGCTTTGAAAATCATCTTGGAAGGACTCCAGGACCCTTGGGCCAGAGGCCCACTTCTGCACTCAGGGGCACCGAGCAGCTGGATTGGCAGTGCCCACTGAACCATGATACTGAAGTGAGTGGGTACTGGTTCAGCCCCCAGAGCGGAGGGTCTTGGTAGAAGAAAGGCCGAGGGCTGGGATGGCCAACACAGTGTCTTCCCTCCCCCAGCCCTCCTTTGCACAGCTGGGCCTGATGACCTCACCTCCACTTGGGTCAGTGACGAGAATCCTGAGATGCTGTGTTGATGTGCCTGGCCCTCCAGATACTCCGGTTCAGCGCTGTGCAGGCAGACTCCTTTCTTTGTGAGATACTCGTCCAGCAGAAATCCAAGCTTCAGCAGAAAATCAATAATTCACATTTTATTCTGAACCAAAATTCTAAGTGATATAAAAAGAATGACACTTTTATTTTAAAATCACTAAGTCCTTATGACGGCAAATTGCACATGAACTTAAATGGCTGAACTCGGAAGACCGTGACATCACTGGGAACTATTTATCATAGCCAGAACACTATATCTATCCCAGAGCTTTGGGAAAAAAGAAAAAAAAATCTGTCTTTCCTGCACTCCCTACCCTGTCATTTCAGACTGAACTTCTGAGATTGATTAGTTTTGTTCTTTATTCTTCTCAAAAAGAAGAAACATTTCACCCTTACAGCTGGTTTAAAATCTACAAAATTGTTTGTTCAGCAAAAATCTGACTCTTCAATTCCGATTATGAACTTCTCTGCCACAGATATTTTTCAGCCACAGGAAAGAGCCTTCCAAGGTCTCACTCATTTCGAATGATAAGAAGACCAGCCGCAGCAGAAATCCAGTGCCCCTCCCTGCAGAGGAACAGAGGCGCAGCTGTTCTGAACTGACTCTGCAGCTCACAACTGATTGTTTTAAGAGTTATCCCCTGATTCAAGAAAGGGGTGTTCATCAAAAATCCTTTCCCAGACTTTAAGGTGAAATACACATAACAAAAAATTTACTATCTTAACCAGTTTTAAATGTACATTTCAGTAGTGTTATGTACATTCACGTGGTTCTGCAGCCAATTCCCAGAGCTTCCTTCATCCTGCAAAACTTAAACTCCATATCCATGAAACAACTCCCCAGGCCTCCCTCCCCCCAGCCGCTGTCAGCCACCTTTTTAGTTCCTGTCTCTACGACCATGACTACTCCAGGTGCTCCACCTAAGGGCAATAACACAGCGTTTGTCTTTTTGTGACAGGCTATTTCACTTAGAGTTTCCTCCAGGTTCATGTACACATCGTAGCATGTGTCAGCATTCCCTTCCTTTTTTAAGGCTGAAGAATATTCCATTGTATGTATACATCACGTTATGTTTATCCATTCACCGGTCAATAGACACTGGCTTGCTTCCACCTTTTGGCTATTGAGCATAATGCCGCTATGAATGTAGGTGTACAAATACCTCTTTGAGACTCTGCTTTCCATTTTTTTGGGGAATAGACCCAGAACTGGAATTGCTAGATCATATGGTAGTTCTAGTTTTAAGGGTTTTGAGGAACTTCAGCACTGTTTCCTTAGCACTTACCCCATTTTTCCTTCCCACCAACAGTGCACAAGGATTCCGATTTTTCCACATCCTTTCCAGTGAGTGTTATTTTTTTTAGTGGCCATCCTAATGAGTGTGATTTGGTTTCCCCAGGATTTTTAACTGGAATTAAGGAAGGAAGTCAAGTCTCTCCCATGACAGAAGCAATGGAGGTGGGACTCTATAGAGTTAATTGTCATGCTTCTTGACATGTGAAGGAAGACAGTCCAAGTTTTTCAGGGCACTCAATCCTACACCTTTTTCCCTCCACAGTTTGAAACTCAACTTGAAAAATACTCACAGAAGCCCAATAGACTCCATAATGGATCAAAACAGCAGCATCAGTACTTTTCAAGGAGAACTGGAGACTGGGACTGGAAGCCAAGTCCAGGCCAGTCTTTCCGTTCCTCTTCCCCCATCGAGTGGAATTTACTTACCAGGCACTGGCATGCCTGCTCTGCCCTATTCTGTGGCAGAGAGGCAGAGAAGGCCCTGCTGGGTGCACTATACAAGAAGACTGCATGCCAGGGTTCCCTGGTGGCCGAGCAGATTAAGCATTTGGTGTTGTCACTGCTGTGGTTCAGGTAGCTGCCATGGCACAGGTTGAATCCCTGGCCCCGGAACTTCCACATGCTGAGGGTGTGGCCAAAGAAAACAACAACAACAACAACAACAAGGAAAGACTGCATGCTGCCAGAGGACAGGCAGGATCCACAAGGGAACCAGAGTGAGGAGGCTGTGCTTGTGTAATGACCCCTTTGCCAATCTCACCAGCCAGAATAAGCCACTCCTTCATCCTGGAAGCATGGAGGGAGTCTGAAAAAAAGTGGAACCTTAGTCTCCAAAAGCTCTGAGAAAGCATATGCTCATCTCCATGGACTTAGGTGGACACAAGAAGGGAGGAGGAAATGTCTCTCCCCTGCCTCCCCAATAGTTCTAACTTTGGGTTTCTTAACACACGGCACAAATGATGTTCTTCCTGCAAAGGGATGCTGAGTGCATGTGAGCAGGGCTGCTCACCCCTTCTGAGGCCACCGCCCCCCTGATGTCACCATAATTCCTTTGTGAATCTTCCTGAAGAAGTCCATGGGATGTGAAGGCTCTGAAAAGGGGTCTGCACAGAACACTGATTCAATTTATTTGAGGCTATCCCAGTGCCCTAGCCTGAACATTCACTCCTCAATGTCTCCCATTTTTACATTCTCCCAGGTAGGACATTCAAAAGAGCACGCTGAAGATTACGCAAAGGATTCAAGTGAAGGCATGAAGTGACTCCAAATATTAAATGCCAGCAATATTAAAATGCCCTGATTTGAACTATATGAAATGCCTCACGTTATTAAATTCTGAGGGAGGAATTTAAAGTCCAAAAAAGATAAATATCCTTTCTCTTGAAGGTTGAGCTTTAAATAAATTAAAAGCCCAAAATTATTTTCAGCCCAATTACTTTTCGGTTCACAGTCAGTCAGAGGGGTCTGATTCAGTGAAGGTGGCAGAGTCTGGCTCTTCCCACAGCTGCCTCCACTGCAGGACAGTCTTGACTTCAGGCTCTCCAGCTTGTCCCTGCCTTGACCAGTTGTCTGCAGTCCATAACTTATGAACTTAAACTCAACTGAGAGAAACCCACTCTCTTGAGGTCAGTCCTGCTATGACGGGGCCCGCTCCTCTTCTGGCAGGAGTCCAAGGCTGGCTGAGGTCTGTGTGACACAGTAGTAGCTCTCCTTGGAAGGTGCCCCTCCTCAAAACCATCAAGAGCAAACCCACCTCCAGGAGGCATTTTGGTCTTGATGGGAAGTAAGACTTTCCCAGTTCTAGCAAGCACCCTGCCTCTTCTGCATGGAGCTCTGCAGTCCCTGAAGAAATGAAGCTGTTTCCAATCTCTCCAAGAGTCTCTCCTGAAGAGAGGCCTGTGGTGCAACATCAGTGGCAAGGCCTGTCACATGAGGAGCGGCCTGCAGGGCCGGGGCAGCAATGTAATCTACCACAGACATGGAAGGCAACTATCTGCAAGGCCATGGCTTTATAACCAAGGCCCAAGGCATTGGATTTTCCTTCAAGGAAGAATGGGGGAGATAGAGAAGCACTTGGGTAAGAGCCATCTTTTCATTGTAGAGAAGAATTATGGTTCCAAGTTGATTAGACATGGAGAAATCCTAAATGATTACAATTTCTCTGTAAGTTGTGGAGATTTACCTCAGATTAGTGGAAAGTTTGGTCCCTGTCCTCTTTGAAAAAGGAAATACTTGAAAGGCATGGCAATGTCACAGACATCTGAGGGCCTTAGACCTGAAGCTTTATTTTATTTTATTTTTTTATTTATTTTTGTCTTTTTGCCTTTATGTAGAGCCGCACCTGCGGCACATGGAGGTTCCCAGGCTAGGGGTCTAACAGGAGCTGTAGCTGCCAGCCTTAGCCACAGCCACAGCAACACGGGATCCAAGCCGAGTCTGCAAACTTTGCCACAGCTCACGGCAACGCCGGATCCTTAACCCACTGAGCAGGCCAAGGATCGAACCCGCAACCTCATGATTCTTAGTCGGATTCGTTAACCACTGAGCCACGAAGGGAACTCCTATTTTATTTTTTTGGTCATGCCTGCAGCATATGGAAGTTTCTGGGCCAGGGATCAAACCTGCACCACAGCACAGACCCAGGCCGCTGCAGTGGCAATGCCAGATCCTTACCCTGCTGCTCCACAAAGCAACTTCCTGAAGCTTTATTTTAACCTAACTTTAAGGTCTAAAATGTTTAGACCCAGTAAAAAAGTCAGGGTAAATCTATTCCAATCAATGAGAAAAGACCAAATTTTATCTTGTCAGTTGTACTCAAAATCTAGGTCTTACACACTATGGGCTTCACTCAGTTTAAGATGAATTTCTGCAGAGTTCGTCAACTGAAAAATATTCTAATATTGGAGTTCATCATGGCTCAGCAGAAATGAATTTGACTAGAATCCATGAGGATGCAGGTTTGGTCCCTGGCCTCACTCAGTGGGTTCAGGATCTGGTGTTGCCATGAGCTGTGGTGTATGTTGCAGACATTCGGATCTGGTGTTCCTGTGGCTGTGGCTGTGGCGTGGGCTAGTGACTACAGCTCAGATTTGACCCCTAGCCTGGAAACCTCCATAAGCCGTAGGTGTGGCCCTAAAAAGATTTAAAAAAAAAATTCTAACATTTAATCTTTTTAAAACAAAAATGAATGGAAAACTATACCAAAACTTTTTGAGGCATTAGCTAATTTAAACTTAGAGTTATTGTATTAACTAAATTGGGGAAGAGAGCAACTGTAGAAAATGATATAAACCTCTATGTCCATAAAGAATATGAAACCAAGAAAAACACATTTCACAGACTCACCATTGCTGTTCTAGCCACTCATCACAAAAACAGCCCCTACTTATTCCAGGGTATGATGGACATGTGGAATAAAGATAACACCTTTGACCCCATATAGGTTTTCAAGTCTGGAATAACTTATGAAAGTGTTTACTATCTGCTATAAAATAAGTCACTTGACTCTTAGGAAAATTCTTTTTTTTTTTTTTTTTTTTTTTTGCTTTTTAGGGCCCCACCCTTGGCACATGGAGGTTCCCAGGCTAGGGATCCAGTCAGAGCTACAGCTGCTGGCCTACGCCACAGCCACAGGAACTTGGGATCCGAGCTGCGTCAGCGACCTATACCACAGCTCACAACAATGCCAGATCCTTAACTCTCTGAACAGGCCAGGGCTCAAACCTGCATCCTCATGGATACTAGTCAGATTCGTTTTTGCTGAGCCACAATAGGAACTCCATTCTTGGGAAAAATTTGGGTGAAGTTTGACTTTGGTGTAAAGAAATTAGGGCTGACCATTTAGAAAACTGATTTGGATGTTTTTTAAAAAAAATTGAAATACATTTGACATGACAACTTTGTAAATTTAAGGCGTACAACATGTTGATATATTTATATATTATGATTGTCACTGTAGCAGTGATTAGTACCTCTGTCATGTCACATAATTATAATTTCTTTTTAGTGGTTGGAATAATTAAGATCTAGTCTCTAAGTAACTTCGATGATTGTAATACAATATTGTTGTCTGTATTCACTATCCTGTGCCTTCACTCTGGGGGACTTACTACTTGTTGCAGATTTGTTCCCTTAAACAACATCTCCTATCCCCCTACCTGATTTTAGTGTTTTCAAACTCTAGTTAAATTTTATTATTTAAGATTCTGACCTGAAATTACCGAGACCTAAGATTTTATGAAGTTTTAGGTTTGGTTTTCCTGTTTTAAGAAAAACCTCCTCTACATTTTGATGATGTTGAAAACTCTCTAAGACCCTAAATAAGTAGCGCTAATCCTGCCTCTCAGGAACAGTTAATGATTATTTGGTATATAGGGGATGTCCTTACCTATTTCTAGACTGCATGGTTGGTTGTCACTGTTCTTAAAATTCACACTGGTTGAAAATTTACAAACTGTACTGAATGCATTGGCATTAGGTTGGGCCCTTTCAACCTTGTAGTACGTGATGTGCCTCCGAGCAGCCATCCATACCAAGTGGTTGCCTGAAACTACAGGGTACTTGTCATCTTACTTTTTCTTTGACCAAGTTATATTTTAGGCTTCTCCTATATGAGTGTCTGTTTGAAAACTCAGGTATTCAGTGTAACAAAAGGGTTTTTTTAAGGGGAATCTAGCATAAATTACCTTAAGACTATTGCTGCCAAGTGGATAAGGATTCCCAGTAGTCACTGTTGTGGCTGGAGTTTGATGATCCCTGGCCCTGGGAACTTACACATGCGGTGGGTATGGGGGATAAGGGAGAGGAGAGAATAATCTGGCTTTGGGAATAATAATACACAAATGGAGAACGACTTTCAGTCATAAACTAACAAAGCTAATGGGGAAAGACTTGGGTTCTCTAAGCAGCAGTTTGTCAAAGACAGAGCAAATGTTTGAAGCACTCCAGCCAGTGTTTTTCAAACCACAGGACATGACCCATTAGTGGATTGTGTAACCTACTTAGTGGGCTGCAAACACAATTCTCTTTAAAGGAATGAAGTAGAGCAGAACATGTCAGAGAGAATCACTAGATGTACAGTAAGAGCCATCTGATGAAATTTTCCATTCATTATGTGTGTGCTCACAGGTAGGTGTGGGTCAGGACAATTAGTTTTCACTTTGCATAAAATAGAATTTTTACTCTGGGTTGTGGCTTTTAAAAAAAGTTTGAATACAATTCTATGCAGGAATATCTCAGGGTTCCAAAGCTCTGAGTAGAGTTTACACAGCAAAGCTCATTTTCCATAGAGCTACTAGGACACACATATTTTGAAAAATAAATGGACATAGGACATACGTTATCACAGATTATATATTTGTATTTTCTGTGATAAAGAAAATTACTTGTCATCCATAAAAACATGCTTATTTTTAAAAGAACAACCTAGAAGTAAATGTAGTAAATTATATAAAGCTCCCTTTCATTCTTCCTCTCCCAATACTAGTGCCTTGAGCAGAGGAAACTGTCAACAGCTTGATATGCATTAGTATAGACTATTTTCTAGGCACACACAGACACACGTACACCAAATATAAACAGATTCTTAACCATGTAAATGTAAAATGTGTAAAGTATTATTTTGCAACTTGTTTTTCATATCAGTATATCTTAATAATTTCATGTCAAACTATAGAGCTATTTTTATTTGCTGCAGAGTACTGCTTGGTAGGAATTGGTATGTGCTAATTCAACAATTTCTTCATTTATGTACAACTACTTTATTATTGCAAATAATGACTCCTAGGACACTTGCATGAAGATTTCTTTAGGCTGGATGCCTACAGTCAGAGCTGTTATATCAGAGGTTGGACACATTTTAAATACTGCTACACACTGCCAAATTGTTCACCCAAAAAACTACATGGTGAGTTCCCTGGTGGCTGAGTGGTTAAGTATTCAGTATTGTCACTGCGGTAGCTTGAGTTCAATCTCTGGCCTGGGAACTTCTGCATGCCTCGGGCGAGAGCAAAAAAAATGAAAAAAAAGAATAGCTGTGTGGACTTAGACTTTCTCTAACAAGGACCAAATGCTTGCCCATTTACTCATGTTATCTCCAGCACTAGCTATTACCAATCCTTTAACACCTGCCTTTTCAAGGAATGGGAAAATGGTATTCATTTTCGACTGCTTATGAAGTTGAAAGTTTATGCCTATTTGTTTATATTTATGCTTATATTTTATATCTTTTGTCCACTTTTTGTTTGGTTTGCAGGTGCTTTATATTAAGGATCTTTAAGTTGTATTTCACATATTCTTCCAATCTTTTATCTCTTATTTTTGATATTTGTGTATAGAAATTTTGTTTTTGTTTTTTTCTTTAGGGTCATCAAATCAGGTTTGTTTTTTTTTTCCCTTTCATGAATGTTGTGCTTTGTGTCTTATTTAGGAAGGCCTTCCTCACCCCATGTTTACCAAAGATTTTTCCCAATATTTTCTTCTAGGTCTTTTCATGTTTCCATGTTTTATTCATCTAGGTTTTATTTCTTGGTATGAAGGAAGAAAATGTTTTCCAGGTAGCTGATAATCTCAACCTCACTTAGTGAATTGTCCTTCTCTATTTATAATGTCATTTTTCAAATAAATATACTGCTATTTCTGGACTGTCCTGTGCCTATACGACACTATTTCAATTATCCTAACTCCATGGACTGCTTTGATAGCAAAATTCTTTTGTGCATTGTTTCCCGGATGAACTTTAGACTGTTATAGTCATTTTAAAAACCTTTCTATGATTACATGAAAATGCTCTGAATTTATGTTGATAGAACTGATACTTATTATGTTGGTTCTTCTCATACAGAAATATGGCATGCGTCTCCATTTGCAGGGTTTCCTCTTATACACTTTAGTATAGATTTTTAAAATTCATGTAGGACTTACATTTTTGTTAACCTTATTTCCAGATGATCACAATCTTTTCCCTCATGCACTTCCTAACTGGTTACTGCTGGTGCACACAAAAGCTTTTGATATCCGTGTCTTGGTATTGTGCCCTGCATCCTTAATAAACTTTCTCTTTAGTTGCAATGGCATGATGGTAGATAGTCATGAGCTTCTTTTTTGTCCAAAAAAACGTATTTACAATGACAGTTGTCTCACTTTTCATTGTGTATACTTTTTCAAAATTAATTAATTAATTAATCTTTTCTAGGGCCACACGTGTGGCACATGGAGGTTCCCAGGCTAGGGGTCTAATTGGAGCTGTAGCCACCGGCCAGTGCCACAGCCACAGCAACGTGGGATCCGAGCTGCGTCTGTGACCTACACCACAGCTCACGGCAACGCCAGATGCCAGGGATCGAACCTGCAACCTCATGGTTCCTAATAGGATTTGTTAGCCTCTGAGCTGTAATGGGAACTCCATCGTGTATACTTTTAGTTCTATTTTTGTCTTCTGAGTTTTCAAGAACAATTTTTTCACTTTTCTTTTTTTTTTTGCTATAGATTTCTGATAGGTCCATTTAATCAAGCTACAGGAAGCTAATGAAATTTTCTTCTGTTCCTAGGTGGAGTACCAGAGGATGCTGAATGTACTAAGTGTTTTTTTAGCATTGAAGATAATATAATCTTCTTTCCTCTGCTAACTCAGTGAACTGCAGTTACTTGGCACTTTTGTTGAGACTGGTCTTCAAATTTCCTTTTTAATTTGTGCAGTTTTGTTAGCAGGATTATGCTAACCACATGGAATGATTTAGGAAGCTTTATATCTTATTTTCTATCCTCCAGAATGGTTTAAAAATAAATGTGTTCCTTGAAAATTTGTCTAATAATACTTGTCTTTTAAAAGAAAATTCGTGCTTTTTCAATTTCTTCTAAAATGTTTGGTATTGACATTTTCTTCCTCTTGTCAATTTTTAGAATCTATATATATTTTTTATAGTCATCACATTTCATCTAGTTTTTAAAAATTATTGGAATGAAGCTATACAACCATATAAATTAAAAATAGTATTCTCTTGTAATTAAAAAGTCTCAATTTGTAGTTATCTTTCTAAAAATTATTCCTAATGCTGGTTTTGTTTACCATTTCTTGCTATTTTTCTTTATATTTTTTGAAGGCTTGCCTTTTATTGGTTTTATTTTATTTTGCTTTTTAGGGCTGCACCCATGGCAGATGGAGGGTCCCTGGCTAGGGGTTGAATCGGAACTGTAGCTGCCAGCCTACACCACAGCCACGGCAACATCAGATCTGACCCACATCTGCTACCTACACCACAGCTCAAGGCAACACCAGATTCTTAACCCACTGAACAAGGCCAGGGATCGAACCTGAAACCTCATGGATGCTAGTCAGATTCATTAACCGCTGAGCCACAATGGGAACTCCAGTTTTATTTTAAAAATCTTTTAGTTTTGGAGTTCCCTTCGTGGCTCAGTGGTTAACGAATCCGACTAAGAACCATGAGGTTGCGGGTTCGATCCCTGGCCTTGCTCATTGGGTTAAGGATCCGGCGTTGCCGTGAGCTGTGGTAAAGGTTGCAGACGCGGCTTGGATCCCGTGTTGCTGTGGCTGTGGCGAAGGCTGGCAGCTACAGCTCCTGTTAGACCCCTAGCCTGGGAACCTCCATATGCCGCAGGTGTGGCCCCAGATAAGGCAAAAAGACAAAAAAAAATCTTTTAGTTTTAACATGGTTGCTTTCTATTTTGTTAACTTCTGCTTCTAACTTTTAAAACTCCTCTCTTGTACTTTTATCTTTTTTCCCCTTTTTTAATAGTGATTTTAATTTTTTCCATTATAGCTGGTTTACAGTGTTCTGTCAATTTTCTACTATACAGCAAGGTGACCCAGTCACACGTACATGTATACATTCTTTTTTCTCACATTATCATGCTCCATCATAAGTGACTAGATACAGTTGTCAGAGCTATACAGCAGGATCTCATTGCTTATCCATTCCAAAGGCTATAGTTTGCATCTATTAACCCCAAATTCCTAGTCCATCACACTCCCTCCCACCCCCCGCCTTGGCAACCACAAGTCTGTTTTCCATGTCCATGATTTTTTCTGTGGAAAGTTTCATTTATGTGATATATTAGATTCCAGATACAAGTGACATCATATGGTATTCCTTTCTCTTTCTGACTTACTTCATTTAGTATGAGAGTCTCTAGTTGCATCCATGTTGCTGCAAATGGCATTATTTTGTTCTTTTTTAAGGCTGATTAGTATTCCATTGTGTATATATATCACATCCTCTTCATCTAATCATCTGTCGATGGATATTTAGGTTGTTTCCATGTCTTGGCTATTGTGAATAATGCTGCAATGAACATGCGGGTGAAGTGTCTTTTTCAAGGAAGGTTTTGTCTGGATAGATGCCCAAGAGTGGGATTGCTGGGTCACACAGGGTAATTCTATGTATAGTTTTCTAAGGTACCTCCATACTCTTTTCCAGTGGTTGTACCAATTGACATTCCCATCAACAGTGCAGGAGGGTTCCCTTTTCTCCACATCCTCTCCAGCATTTGTTCTTTGTGTACTTATTAATGATGGCCATTCTGACTGATGTGACGTGGTACCTCACAATAGTTTTGATTTGCATTTCTCTAATAATCAGTGATGTTGGGCATTTTTTTTCGTGTGCTTGTTGGCCATCTTTCCCCCTAGCTTTTAAAGGTAAATTTTTATTTCACTTATTTATTTTACATTCCCCCAAATAAATCAAAATCCATAAAGTTTCCTCTAAACCTGATTTGGCAGAATCCCATAGGTTTTTAGAAGTAGCTTTTATTAATTCTAAAGAGTCTGTTAAGTGTTCTGAATTACCCTATAAATCAGTTATTTAAAAGATTATTTAGGAGTTCCCTGGGGACCTAGAGGTTAAAGATCTTGTGTTGTTACAGCTGTGGCTCAGGTCACTGCTGTGGCTTCAGTTTGATCCCTGACCTAGGAACTTCCACATGCTGCAGGCATGGCTAAAAAAAACATAATTTAAAAATTTCCAAGTGGACAGGCCTTTGGTAATTAGTTTCATTATATGATGCAAAGAGAGCAGGATCTGCACTTGTACGTTTTTATCCTCATAAATTTTATAAACTTTCCATTAGTTTTCCAAAAGAACGTTTTGTTTTCATGATGGATACAAAATATTTATGTGAGATTACATCTTTCGGCTCTTGACCTATTTATGGGAGGGGGATGGACCTGGTTTTTTTTGTTTTTAAATTATTATACAGCAAAAAATGATGCTTTTTTGGGAGGTTACAGTTCTACTAAATTAACTTATGGATTCATGTTACCATCAACACAATCAGAATACAAAACAGTTCATTAAAAAAAACCTCCCTTGCATGGTTTCTTTGTAATCAAATCCTCCCACTCCAGCACCTGGCAACTAACCCACCACAGTTTTGCCTTTTCAAGAATACTGCATAAATGGAATCATAATAATGTAGGTTATCTCTTGAGATTATGTAAAGATGTAACCTTTTGACTTCACTTATATGACTTATATGACTTTGAGATTCATCCAAATTTTTATATTCATTAATAATTGATTCCTTTTTTATCCACTGTATGGATAGACCATCATTTGTTTATCTATTCCCCTACTGGAAGACATTTTGGCAATTATGAATAGAGCCGCTATAAACCTCATGTACAGGTTCTCACATGAACACATTTTTCATGTAATTTATGAAACTGCTGATATATTTATGTTTAAAGACACTGCCAAAATGCCTTGAGTGACTGCATCATTTTGCATTCCCACCAGTAGTCTGAGAATTTCAGTTGCTCTGTATCCTCACCAGCACTTGACAGAAGCACTTCTGCCGGCCTTTTTTTTTACTTTCGCCATTTTAATTACTGAGTATCAGATCCACTGACTTGGAAGAGAGATGTGTTAAAGTCTCTCTCCGTATGATCAGTTTGTCTATTTTTCCTTGTATATATTTTTTCTTTTTTTAAGGTTGCATCTGCGGCATATGGAAGTTCCCACGCTAGGGGTCAAACTGGAGCTACAGCAGCCAGCCTATGCCACAGCCACAGCCACAGCCACACGGGATGCGACCTGCAACTGAAACCTATGCTGCAGCTTGTAGCAACACCATTTCCTTAACCCATCAAGCGAGGTCAGGGATTGAACCCACATCCTGACAGACACTGTTGGGTTCTGAAGCTGCTGAACCACAATGGGAACTCCTAATTCAATAAATACTTTTGCACTTACTATGTGATTATTGTGTTCTAGTATTCTCTTCTTTCATAACTTCTGTCATCCCTTCGCAGTGCATATTAAGGAGACCTCTCAAATTTTCCATTTCTTAATTCAAGCTTCAGCTGAATCCATTCTGCCAACTAGTCCATCTTCTGAGTGTTTTACTTCCACAAGCATATTTTAATTTCCAGAAACTAAACATTTCTTTTTCCTAGCATCTTATTCTTTATGGATGCAATATTCTCATGAATCTTTGAAAGTCTTAATTGTATTAATTTAAAATTTTGTTTCTTCTAGTAACTGCTTTCTTGAACAGTTGTTTCAATTTGTCAGTAGTTTTCTTCAAATTTGATGACTGTTGGCATATTTATAGATGAGGCTCTAAGACTAAAGTTTGCAGTGTTTTTTCTTGGCCAAACAAAGGAATTCTTGTTTACTTTCAATAAACGCAAATTCTGATTACAGGCACTTCTGGTTACCACAAAGGGAGTGGCAATGAGTGTTGCAGCTTATCTTCAGTTCCTCCTTGCAGTCATTTTAGATATAATGCCCTTATTCTCCAATCTCAGTGTTCCCTGTATCAGAACCCCCACTTCAGAGAACTGTGTTCTTAGCCTTAGCTTGATGGCAAATTCCCTAATTAGGTACTTCAAAGAGATAAGTGGAATGGCTTAGCTGTTCCACCCTTAATTAACTGATCTTTCAATAATCTGCTTTTTGTCTGGGAGAAATTCCACTTTGTCCATTTTCTGGTTTCCCAACTCTGCTATTAATTTATTTTGTTCTACTATTTCTCCAGTCATTTCAGTGGGATTCTGGAAGAGTAAAAGAATACGTTCAGTCATCCATGTTAAACCATAAGTTCTAGCATGCATTTATAATCAGGATCTTCTAAAAAACTAATCATCTCCTATCTTGCTGATCTTCTGAAAACCAAGTATTACTATTTTGAGATTAGGGATTATTCTGTAAATAACCATTTGAAATCAGACTGATCCCTTGACATAGTATGGGATAGGCACAGAATAGCGATTTTCAACCAAAAGTAATTATAGTAGATTTCTGGCAGGATGACAAGCTCTTTGCTGCTGTATCATACCTGACACAGGTAAAAACAAACAAACAAACAAACAAACAAACAAAGCTGCCCAAATCCAATAGATACTTCTATTCCCTGAGGCACGGCACTGTTATTTACTTACTTCCTTTCTTGAAACTCTTTATCACCTCTCTCCTTCCCAGAATCCTCTGCTTATTAAACTTTGACAGTCCCCACAGTTCTCTGTAATCTCATTCATTTAATGCTTTTAACTACTGCTTATCTGTGCTGATGACATTCAAATTTTTATCTTTCCATGTCCTCACATGCATGTCTAGTTATCTACCAGTCATCTCTCAAATTCTACAGGTACTTGAAAACTCAGCATGTCCACAACTAAACTCTTCTCCTAATGCAATTCTTCATCCCCTACTTCCAACCTCAATGAGACCACCACCCAACCTTAGTCAACAAATGGGGTCCAGCCTCTGCCTCCTACTTCTTCCTTACTTCCCAAGACCAAGTCCTGCTTGTTATTTCCCCCCCCAAAAATTAGAACTTATTTCATCTATACATTAATTTCAGTCTCCTTTTAATCTTGATATTGCTTAATCCAGAAGTTACCAAATTGGTGTCTGGTGGAACAAGTTGTTAGACACTTCTATTAAAAAAGGATTCTATAATCAAATATGTTTAAGAAGGGCTGCATACCATAGGCCTGCCAAGAAGAATCAGAATAAACATTAGCCTACAGCAGCCCTGAGAAGCTGTAAAGAAACCTGCTTCACTTAAGCTAGGGTTTCCCTTATGTCTGCCATGAGGAGGTGGGAGCATATAAAAATTCCACATAAAAATAAAACACATTGTTCCTCAGGAGAGTGTGGCATAATCATCTCCTGGCTTCTTCGAATTCATCTTCCATACCAAAGTTAATGCAAACCTGAACTTGTCATTTCCATTCTTATTTTCTGAGGAAAACAAAAACAAAAACAAAAATCTCACTCCAATTCTTTGTAATACGGATTGTTAAGACCTGATCTCGTTCTCCTTGCTGCCTCTTTAGCATGACCTGCCACTGCCTGGTGCTACTGCACTAACTCTAAACTACTTGCACCTGTGGCTTCCCAGACACACCATGTTCACCCTCACAGCTCTGTACTTCTGCTTATGCTATTCTATCTGCCTTGAGTATCCCTTCTTTTCACCAATTTACCAATTCTAAACTAGTCCTTTAAGACTTAGCTTAGGTATTACCTCTTTAGACAATTTTCTTTGCCCCACAGCTCCCCCTCTTCTTCCCCAAACACTGAATTCCCTGAGTATTCCATCATTGACCATTACACGCAGTATTAAGATACCTGTTGGTACATCTTCCCCTCTTGCTCTACTGTTAAAGGGCTAACACTACAACTTGCTCATTGTTTTACTCCTGTAACATTCAATCCATGATTAATGAACGAAACAGCATTGTAGCAGCCCTCTTAATAACAAGAGGACAGGACCTCCTAGAAGATACCTGACACTCCAGCTTTTCTCTGATCTCACCTTTCAGTTTGATTGAGGCATCATTTAGTCCAGAGATGTGTCTTCAGACATTCTTATATACTTTGCATTTCTGCTCAGATGGGAGGAGACAGGTGTGCTTTCTGAGAGCTCCACTCTTTTGCACTTCTATTGCTCACTGGCTTTTCTCTTAATTTGTTCCTTAAACCCCTCCTCTCAACAACAACAACAAAAATCCAGTACAACAAAGTAATTAAGTGCATGGGTTCTGGTCAAAACCTAGCTTATCATTTATTTACAGTTGTGTAATTCTGGGCAACTCACATAATGTCTCTTCAGATTTTTCATCTATAAAAAGTGAGCATACTAAAAGTTCCCTACTTCATAGGGTGGCTGTAATCCATAAACATAACTAAGTGCCTTGGTAAATGTTTGATTTACTGGTTTTTATGAATTAAAATATGTCAATGGCTTCTGGCCATATGATTAATAATATTTTGACATAAACCAAATGGTAAAACTATTCTATTTATTATTCCCATCCTTTCCTAATCCCCTTACTCTGCTTTTTTATTTTTGCTCCCACCACAGAGTATTAATTCCATGAGGGTAAAGGCTTTATTTTGTTTATTGCTGAAAGTAACAGCACCCAGAGAAGTATCATACATAGTAAGCCCTCAGTAAACACCTGTTGAATGAATGGTGCAAACTAGCAAAAGGAAAAATACACTAACTTTCACTATAATAAAAAGTATAGATAAACCTTTCTTGAATGGCTTCTAGTCAGGTATTTTAAAACACCGTATATTATAATAAAAACGTAAGTACTTTATTAAAATTTGAAGGTAAAAACATAATTTTAAAAGATTTAGACCTACGTCAGGCGTGACAGAGTATGGATGCTTTCTTGAAATTCAATATCAGATCCAAGAGTATCACTTTCAGAATGTTCTAGTAGATTGAGTTTACTTTTAGTTGTCTTTGATGAAACAGTCACTATTCTACTCTCTTTCTTAACAGAAACGTGTTTTTTTGAAGACTCGCTTTCAACTGGTTCATTACCCAAAGAACTGTTTTGCCCCATTCCTTTGCCTTTCCGCTTTACAGATGAGTCTGAGCAGGAATGCAGGTCCTTTCCAGACTGATTCTTAACAGAGTGTTTTTTGGTATATTCACCTGTTTTGGTCATTTTCTCTGAAGAAGACCTGCTATTTCTAGATAATTCCTCTTTTCTTTGACTTCCAGAAATTACATCTGCTGAAGGAGAACATGTTCTAGCAATGAAATCTTCAAAAGACTTCTGTCGCTGTTCCATGACTGGGGCCCCCAGGTTGTCTTTGGAAGTTTCTACAGCTTCTGGAGTAGAGACCGGGACATGGAAGGAGTCAAGGGGCAAAGGAATTCTAGCATCACCTGTAATTTTCTGAAACTGGAGGGAAAAACAAAGACAAGACAAAAATTCAGTGATGAACAGAGCCAACCATTAAAAAATAGAGTCCAAAATTTCAATGTTACTCTGTAATCTTATGACAGTTAATTGATTACTCAGAATGTTTCAGAGCTAATTTTTTTTATAATTATATCTTGCCAAGTAATTCTCAGATTAGCGATGTCCAAGGCTAGGTCCGCTACCTTTTAAGATGTTGGCATCTGAGGCAGATATTACCCATTTCCTTTCCCTCATTAAAAATAATAAACCCTTGGAGTTCCCACCGTGGTATAGTGTGTTAGTGATACGGCTTGCCTCTGTGGTGTTGCCAGTTCAATCCCCGGCCTGACACAGTGGGTTAAGGATCCAGGATTGCTGCAGCTGTGGCATAGGTCGCAGATGTGGCTGGGGTTCAGTCCCTGGCCTGGGAACTTCCATATGCCACAAGTATGGCCAAAAATAGGGGGAACCCCCCCAAAAAAAAACCCAAACTCTGTTCTGTAAGTAAATTAATTTCTTTTCTATCCTCTAGGCACATGTAAACAATATCCAGTTTGTGACCTGTGTTCTAAAGCTGTCAGTTCCCAAGACCAGTGTGAGACTGGTTGAGGTGGGAGATGGGGGGGCTCCAAGTAAGGCTAGAGGAAAAGCTGACTGGTATTCCCCTCCTGTTCCCATAGCCAGGTAACTCCCTGTAATATACTGTCTACTATCTATGTCTGAATTACTTATCTTAAAACATTATCTGTATCAGTACTTGTACCTTCATTAGTGTTCCTTCATTGTAAGCTGACTGCATACAAATTGAAACCTAGATAAAATATGAATAGAATAGATATTTATACAATATAAAATCTGGAATATTTTCTCTAATGTTTTCTTTCTTCACTAAGGATAGTTTTCTTTAACTCATAGATTTTTCAAAAGAATTTCCAGGGTGTTTTTTTATAATAATACAATATCATAAAAATGGGCACAAATTTCCTAATCTCAGATTTGGAAAGGACTCCAAGAGGCTTCTAGCTCCCAAGCATGTGAACTATTAGAGATGATCATTACTATTTTCTTTCTAACTTGGTAATCCTCTTTTTGTTAATCGCTCTGAGAATCATTAAGTTCTATTCTGTCCACTTACTTGGATATTTTGCATTTGTCCTAGGGTACTCTGCTTTGATTCTGATTTTTCTTCTTCAAGTGCCTTCTTTTCTTCTTTAGGCGGACTACAAACAGTAGAATTCATCTGGGGACGACCTAGTAAATGAAAATCTGACTGATCTATACCAGCCATTGTGGCTAGCTGCCCAAGCCTGTACAAGAGGAGGAAAGGAGGAAAACACAAAGGTTATTATAGCCACGCAAGAGCAGCTTAGACTCCCCCAGACCTGTAATTATGAAAAACTTCTAAAAATCTTAAAAGCCAACATCCTCCTCCTGCCTATAAAGCACTCTTTCTCCTGAATTCTCAGCCTTTTCTAGACTCATGGCCCAGGACACATCCCATCTCCTTACCTGTTACCACTCATTTTTAACCCACTAGCAGTTTCAACATCTACCCTGCACTTCATTCACTGCCTCTCACCTGCATTCACACACTTATTACATTCCCTCCAGTTTCTAAAAATGTGTTCCTTCCTTCCCAACATCAACTCATTCACTTACGAAATACCACTCCCTCAACTATCAATCTCCACTTCTCTCTTTCAGCACAATTGCTCCTTGTTGAGAACTGATCTATATCTTCCCTGCAGATTAATAATACACCTTTACGTCTAGGACAAAAGTAACTTTAATTTATCAAACAAGTAAAATAAATAAAAGGTAGGAAAACTCCTATGTATTCTGAAATATTTTAAATTAAAATTACATCCAATTTAGTCTTTATGAAAAACCATACCTACGAATTACACATCTACAGGTTACTCCTTTAAAATGGGCTCTCCACTCTACCAAACCAGGCTCCTCTACTTGCATTTCTTGAAAATTTTAATTCTTCATTTTAAAAAATCAACTGTATTACCTATAGTTACACTAAATTTGGCTAAATATGGCAATGGAAGCAATAAAAATTGCTCAAGTTTCTCACAAACTACCATTATAGTTATGAAGAGAAGACTGCCATTAAGAGAAATGAACTAACCCAGCATCTTTAAGGAGATCCAAGAAAGCATGGAACTTCTGAAAAGAATTCTCAATGCTGCCCAAAACACCTTCATCTTCCAGGATCATGCTTGTCAATGACTGTGCATGAAGGGCTTCAGACAAAGAGAAGTTTATATTTCTTAACTGGGCATTTTCATGTTCCAGCTACAAAAGAAGATTGAAAATGTCTGACACGGTTTTTTCTCATTATTATCAAAAGAAAACCAAAGTAGTCTTGTCTAGTTTTAAGGAAAACAACTAAAACAAAACACTCGAAATGTAATTAACTTGTAATTATTCTAACTCTTACCAGTAAAGGCAGAGACCATATCATATGATCACCAAAACCCAACGGTACCCAACAAAGCTTCTGACATAACACTTAGGTGGCATATAAAAACCAAAGCTATTGTTTTATTAGTGAACTTTCAAAAGATCACCTTTCTTTTCTTTCTTCTTCTTTTTTTTTTTGGGCCGCACTTGTAGCATGTGGAAGTTCCCATGCTAGGGGTCAAATCAGAGTTACAGCTGCCAGCCTACGCCACAGCTACGCAGGATCTGAGTTGTGCCTGTGACCTACACCACAGCTCACAGCAACGCTGGATCCTTAACCCACTGAGCGAGACCAGGGATCAAAACCCACATCCTCATGGTTCCTAGTTGGGTTCATTAACCACTGAGACACACAGGGAACTCCCAAAGATCACCTTTCTAACTGGTTAATTAATAATGGATCCTCATTTCACATTAGAAAATTACCTGCTATAAGTTTCCCTTAAGTTAGAAAATGAAATACAGAATTTGATTTGAACAAAGCATGTTATAATTCTGCTGAATGTTAAGGATTAACTTTAGTGAGCAAAATATTTAACGTGGGAGTTCCTATCGTGGCACAGCGGAAACGAATCTGACTGGGAACCATGAGGTTGCAGGTTTGATTCCTGGCCTTGCTCAGTGGGTTAAGGATAAAGTATTGCCGTGAGCTGTGGTGTAGGTCTCAGACATGGCTTGGATCCCACGTTGCTGTGGCTCTGGCGTAGTTGGTAGATACAGCTCCAATTAGACCCCTAGCCTGGGAACCTCCATATGCCGTGGGTGCGGCCCCCAAAAGCCAAAAAAAAAGCCAAAAAAAAAATTAATGTGTAAGTTTAAAAGTCCTAAATCATACCCAACCCAATTTATTAGCTATACAATCACCAATATTCTCCTTGGCTTCTTGAAAATAATCACGCCCTTGTATTCCTCCTCTCCCCCTCATCATCTACACATTTAAAACCCCATATAAGCCCAACTCCAGTACTGCTCAGAAAGGCCATTATGTCCTTGATGCCACTTTTGCCTTATATAAGCAGATGCTCAATATTTACTGAATGACTAAGCATCCTCCATTCTCAAGTATGCACTTTCAAAAATTCCTCCCTAAACTCACCCTGTAATAATTTTTATTTATATAGCACTTTTTAGTTTATGTCCTGCTTTCATGCATATCACCTAATGTAATTCTCACAGTATACATTTTTATCTTTCATTACATTTTTTTGCATTCTTCCAATATCTTATACTTATTTAAATGATTCATTTTCCTATTTCACTGCTAGCAGAGTGTCTCATCATGTCTTTTATATCACTGTATATACAGTATAAACACAGTAAGTGCTTTCTTGAATTGAAACATCATTAACAGGAAATAAGCCAATGTTATTTAAAAGCATATATACACACACACAAAACCTAAGATTTTTATATTTTTAAAAACATGGTTTCTGGAATACAGATTACATGACCACAAAGTACAAGTAAATGCAAAGGTTCATATGATACAACCAATTTGCAACATACTGCAGTTTTAAAGTTTACAAACTATGTGTGCTTAACATCAAACAAAAATTAAACCAAAAATCTCAAAAGTATAAGAAACTTGTTTACCTCGCTGACTCGTTTATCAGCCTTAAGCCTTATTACCCTTTCCTCCTTTAACTGCTTTAGGCACTCCTCCAGTTTTTCCTAGTGTAAAGAAACAGGGTAGATATTATAACCAATCCATAATATGATATTCAAAAGCCTCTCCAGCTATAGATCTCACCATGGATTTAGGGGAAGAACCAGAAGTGAACTCAGATTTTAGTCCGGTACCTGTAATATCACACCATAGTAGCAAAATTATCAAAATATACCTTTAGCATAGTAAAGATTTATTTAAATCCTACTTTTCTAAAATAAATTTGTGGCAGCTCAACATAAAAGGCATTTGAGTGTAACACAGTAAGTCAGAAATAAAAAACTAAGACCAAAGGAGAAAAATCCTATTTTTATTTGTGAGTACCTTTAAAATAGGAAGCCTTATTAATGAACATGCTTGACACACCTGAATTATGTAACTGCAGATTCAAATGCATTTTTTAAAAAACAGGAACCCTTTTATAGCAATTTACTATGCCAAAGCACTGTTCTAGGAGTTCCCTGGACATTAAATACTCTAATCATCAAAATCATATGAGGAAAGAACAATCATTAACTCTATGTTATTTTACTGATGAGAAAACTGAGGCAGACAGAAGTAAAGCAAAGCAGCATAGCCAAGGTCAACCATTAAGTAGCTGAACAACGCTGTGAACTCAGGAATCTGGGCGCCATTCCTGTCCACAGGAGTGGTAACCTTTCCATTCACCAATGTCAATAAAATAAAACGAACATCAGTAAACTCTCATGATTTTTAAGAACTAAGACAGTTAGGTCTTTGAAGCGGGGGATGCTACTTGTGGTTGGCAGAATTCGAAGAACCCCTAAGGATTCCTACTTGCTGAAGTACACAAACCTCCCCACTATTCAATCTAACACTAAATCCAGGTGCTGTGGTGAAGGGATTTTGCAGACATAATTAAGGTTCCCAAAACCAGTTGATTTTAAGAGAGGGAGATTATTCTGGGTGGCTGAGACCTAATAAGGCAGCCCATTAAAAGGGCTGGAACCCTTCCATGAGATTTGAAGTACAGAAAAGATATAAGAGGGAGATTCTCTTTTGCTGGCTTTGAAGAGGTCAAGTGCGACGCTGCGGCAAGGAATGCGAGAAGGAGGCCTGTCTGAGTCTAGGAGCTGAGTCTGTCCTCTTAAGAGGCAGCAAGGAAATGGGGACCACTGTCTTGCAATTGCAGAAACTGCATTATGCCAACGAGCTGAATAAGCTAGGAAGTAGCCTTCTCAGAGCCTCCAGATAACACAGCCAGAATGACACCTTGATTCCAGCTCTATGATACACGTGAACTCTGCAAATAAGAAGATCCAGTGCAAATAAGAACATCCAAAGTTTGGGACTCAGTGTCTTACACTTACATTTCACATGGTTTAACACTCTGAGGAGGGAACCAATGTGTTCCCATGTGTTTCTGAGCAGAGAACCCAGTCACACTGTGACTGGACTTCTGACCTACTGAATTGTGAGTAGTACATAGTTTTTGTTTTAAGTCAGTAAGAATGTAGTCAAAGAAAATTAATATACTACTCAACCTCCAGGTTCACGAACAAAATGGATCATTTGTATTGTTTTAAGCCACTGTTATGGCATAGTTTCTTATGCAGTAATAAACAAATAGAATAGTAATAAACAAATAAACAGTAAGGTACATTTACACATTTTAAACACTTTGAACAATCACTTAAAGAATGAGAAACTCTATTATATGCCATCACTGGGAAAGGAACTAGTACCTCTTTCTGGAGAGTAACTTTTGGTACATAGCAACATTCCTACATCCAGGACTACCCTAAGGAAGTCAAAGATGTGGGCAAAAATTTATCTATCAACATGATGTCCTAAGATAGCCTATAAGCAAACCTAGAAAATGGTAAAAGCCTCCAAAATGGGATTGGTTTAAGTTAAAAATAGCTCAGTTGTATGAAGGAATGCTCTATGAAGCCACTAAGAAATAATGATGACAAGAGGTCATGACTGGGCTTCAGGAGTTCTATATTCAAAATGTATCTGTGCATTCTTCTTGGGAGATGGTCCATAAGCTTAATCGGATTCTCTGATGTAGAATAGTGTTTAGTGACATGGCAAAGTATTTTTGATATTTTTTAAAGGCAAAAGAGTAGATAAGGTGTGTGCCCATACAGAGGTGGTTTTTATTTTCTTCAATAAGTTGCTTATTGTTTTAATATATTCACTTAACATATATTTTTATATTCAGTACATGTTTTAAATTAATAACCTAATAACTTCAAATTCTTTAATGTTTCATTACTAAGGTCAGTCATGTTTTCAGTGGGGATAAGGAGGAAAACTGCAAAATTCCTCTACTCTAATAAAATGGCTTTAATAAAACTTTTAAAACTGATTTCATAGAAATTCTAAACAAATGAGCAAATAAACGTAAATCCTCACAATCAGAGAAAAGGAGACTATTCTTTGACTAGTTCTAAATAGCACATCAAAGTTCAATTACATGAAACAGTTTCCCCCTCTAGTGGAGGGAACTGGAACATAGTGGTAAATTTGTATGAAAAAGGGTGTCCTCCTCCTACAAAGTAATTCATGTTCCTTAAAAGGAAATATGGAACCAGAAAAATTAGAAAGTAAAATCTCTTGATAATCTATTACTTAAGACCAATGATAAGGCTTTGGAGTAATTTTTCTTCCTGTCATCTGCCCTTCCTCCTCCTTTCCATACGCTGGTTAGATTGACTTCTGAAACAAAGCTCCCGTTATTCTATACATCAAATTTTATCTTCAAATTTTTCCATTTAACATTGAAACAAATCATTTCTCATATAATCAGGAGATTCATAATCTTGATTTTTTTTTTTAGTGGGCCTCAAAATATTCCACTGAGTGGGTCTATTGCTTTACCATTTCCTTTATGATCATACATTTAAATTCTTCGCAACTTTTTAATAAGACAAAATAACCACTTTTATGCATAAGGGTTTTTTCCATATTTAGAATAATGTTCTTTAAATAAATCCATAAAAATGAGTTTCAGATCAAAGCAAATGAATATTTTTAAGGTTCCGAGGCACTTTTTTCCAAACTGCTTTTTGAAGATTTCTAAGATTTTACACTGCCGTTGATAATGTAGCCCTTGATATATAACCTCTACTATAACTGTTGGATTACTTCCTCACTAAAGTGCAAACTATTTCAAGAAAGGGAGTGTATTTTATTATGCATTTATCCCCAGCATCAAACAATAAATACAGAAAATCCCTACCAATACAAGATGTATGTGTGTGCAAAGCTACCCATGTGATAATCACTGCAGACCCCCCCACACACACACACAAGTGCATACACGACTGGTGAAAACTAAGTTTTATGGACTATACCAATTCAAGGTTTCTCATTTTGATACTGAACCAGTCAAGCAAGATGTTAACATTAGGAGAGGCTGGAGAAAGGCCCATGAGACTTCCCTGAACATTTTTTTGCACCTTCCTGTGAATCTAGAATTATTTCAAAATTAAAAGTTTATAAAGATCATCTTAAAACAAATAATTCAGACTTAAGAGTGTTCTAGTCTATAAAATAGACAACCAACAAGGACCTACTGTATAGCACAGGGACCTCTACTCAATACTCTGCAGTAACCTATATCGGAAAAAAATCTGAAAAAGAATGAGTATATGTATATGTGTAACTGAATCACTCGCTGTACACCTGAAACTAATACAACACTGTAAAGCAACTATACTCCAACAAAATAAAATAAATTAGAAAAAAAAAAAAAACTTGTGAAAGATAGCATGTATGTTTTTCTCTAGCTGGATACCTGAAAACGTGCCATCTTCCCGGTTTTTTTTTTTTTTGGTTTTTTTTTTTTTTTTTGTCTTTTCTAGGTCCACACCCACGGCATAAGGAGGTTCCCTGGCTAGGGGCCTAATTACAACAGAACCCCTGAAAGCTTTTTTTTTTTTCATTTTTGGTCACCCCAGGCATATGGAGTTTCTGGGCCAGGGATAAGATCCAAGCCACAGCTGCAGCCTAAGGGGCAGCTGTGGCAACGCCAGATCATTAACCCACTGTGTGGGGCTGGGGATGACAATCCTTTAAGTGGGGTTTCTTTTTTTTCTTTTTTTTTTTGGCTGCACCTACAGCATGTGGAAGTTCCTGGGCCAGAGGATGAACCTTCACCACAACAGTGACCTTAGCCACAGAAGTGACAATGCCAGATCCTTAACTACTAGTCCACCAGGGAAGTGTCTAAGTGAGTTTTTAACTGTAAAATATAATACGTGTACTGAAAAGTACACAGAACAAAACTCTCAATATGACAAATAAAAAGAGAATATTTAACATAAAAACTATTCAAGTCTGCAAATACTTTTCAGCATCTCAAAAATCTCCCATATCCTTTCCCCATCACAAACTCCTTCTCTTCCCAGTTAAACACCATCCTCATTTTTTGACAATCATTGCCTTTAATGTGCACGCACCCCAAACAATAGTTTAGTTTTGCCAACAACTAACTTTATGTATGCACTCTTTTGTATCTTATTCCTTCACTCAACATTGTTTTAAAGAATTCATCCACGTTGCTGCCTGTAGCTCTAGTTCATTCAAGTTTATTGCTTGAGAGTTTTCCCACTGTACAAACACACATAATTCAATTGTTGACTCAATGGTCATTTGTTTTTTTTTCAGTTTGTGCTAATACAAATCATGCCCATGAATCCTGTCATACCGGTTATTCTGGTACACCTGCCCAGGGTGAGTATGAGGTATGCTGGGTCGCTGGGTATTTATATACCTTTAGCTGATGGACAATGCTAAATGTTTTCCAAAGTCGTCATGTAGATTTACACTCCCAGTATAAGCAGGGTGAGAGACTCCTTTAGTATTCCAGGTCTACATACCTGATGCTATTAGACTTAATTTTTTTGTCAATCTGATTGGCATTTAGTTTCATTGGTTTTGATTCACTTTTCTCTTATTATTTAATGAGGTTGGACATTTTTCCATGTCTACTGGCTGCATAGCCTTCTTTTTATGAAGTTTAAGTCAATTATTATTTTTAATTCCCCTCTATTTTCAAATAATACACTTACATGAATAGTCCACGACTAAATTTTAGGTATTAGCTGCTAACTTTCTACCCTGCTAAGTAAGGCTTTAGTTCATTTACATTCTTCCCTATGTCCACACTGCTCAGTAAAGTCACCACCAGTTTTTCTACTTGTCATGACCTCTTAGACTTGTACTGGTATAATTAACTTCAGGGGACTGATGGTGGGATATTAGTCACCTTGTAAACTAACTCCACTCTCTCTCCTCCACACACATCTGAGTGTGGAGCTTTTTCTGCAGGGGGATCAGATTCCCCCTCAGCAGCAGGACGTCCCTGTACACATTCTAGATGATGGTTTTCCTGTTCTACTGCTTCAACTTCACATTCTGCCACTTGTCTTCTGTCTTTCAAAAATATGTTGAAATCTCTCCTCTTGCTTGTTGTAGGATAATATATTTTAATACTCTGATATCACCATTTTAATGTCTTGCCAAAACAGAGAATAGCTGAATTCTGTAATCACAGTTTCTAACCTTGGCCTTCTCCAATGTCTATAATCTCTTTTAGAAACACAACCCCCAGGTCTACTGGTCAAAGAAATGAATACAACAGATCTAAAATGACAGTGAACTTGGATTAGATGCTCTAGGGTCTTGTCTTTCTCTGCAACTCGTACCACTTAAATCCTACAAATTGTAGGTGCTCATTTGTAAGATGAAAGGGGGTAATTCTACATGAACTAGAGATTCCTTCTACTCTAATATTTCATAACTTTCTAAATACTTAATCTTAAAATTTCTCTATATTATTTTTAAATAAAAATCTTACTTTCTCTTTTGAAACTCAAACAGTAATTTCCATAATCCTGTAATAATGGGGTAACTAGTACTAAATCTGTCACATTTCATTTAGAAGAAAATCATGTTAAATAATTTTTAAAAATTAATTATAGCAAAAAGACAAGTGCTACAACTGGTGTTTCTCTTATTTACTACAAATTATCAGCTTTGCATTAAAGCTGAAATCAATATTTTTGAGATGCAACAATTTGTTATGAAAATTTATTTTTCTTTTCTGTCCATACAAATGGAAGTATGGAATGATATTAGATGTCAGGTTTATTAGGCAATATAATATAGCTTCTTAATAGTATTTATTTTAGGAAAGGAGAATATCAACATCAAAACTTTTTTCAATTTTACTTTTATTAAAAATGAAGTCAGGAGTTCCTGTTGTGGCTCAGCAGAAACAAACCCAACTAGTATCCATGAGGATGCAGGTTCGATCCCTGGTCCTACTCAGTGGGCTAAGGATCTGCAGTTGCTGTGAGCTGTGGTGTAGGTCACAGATGTGGCTTGGATCTGGTGTAGCCGTTGCTGTGGTGCAGGCTGGCAGCTGTAGGTCCAATTCGACCCCTAGCCTGGGAACTTCCATATGCTATACCTTTGGCCCTAAAACAAAACTAAACTAAACAAAACCGAGGTGATATTTTCCTCTTATAAAAAGGGAGTTCAATTAGAATGGTCAATTTTCTCAACTGGAAAACAAGACCACTGAATCAGCTAACTACATTCATACAGATCTCAACTTCTTTGAGTTTATCTTATATTCCCTAAATCTAATACTCTAAGGTTCCAAGGAAAGGAAAATATATTAATAGTGATATGTTTTGATTTTTATTCTGAGTCCAAATGTCCACCATCTACCTTGCTCTTAGCAAAGGAGCCACTCAAGGGATGGGAACCATAAAATGCAGATAGGAGGAGAGAAACAGAACCCTCATGCAAGCTGTCCAGTGTTGGAATCAGGCTTCCATTTGAAAAATAACCTCTATATCTTTAAAGTGATAACTTTGTACCTGCAATACTTCCTGTTTTAAACTGATTTTCTCTGGCTCTTCCTCAACACTTTCTGAGGAATCATTGACCTCTTCGATTTCTGAGGAGGAAGGACTCTCTACCGTCACAGTCACAGGATATTCTGATTGCTTAAAGAAAGAAGACAAGATTGTATAAAAGATAATACAAACCAGATACAAAATATAAAAATACTGAAGGACACTGAACTAAAGGGATCTGAGGTAACAAGTCATTATTTATAAACGTCTGTCACTTCTTCTTAGTCTAAAACAAGCAATGACAAAGTAAAATTATAGTAGCTAATTCCTGCTGTGTTACTGCAGAGAATTATGTTGCACAGGGTTAGGATAAGTATTTGGAATTGCTTATTTTATTTTATTTTGTCTTTTTGTCATTTCAGGGCCACACCCGTGACGTGTGGAGGTTCCCAGGCTAGGGGTATAATCGGAGCTGTAGCCACCGGCCTACACCGCAGCCACAGCAACACAGGATCCAAGCCGCGTCTGCGACCTACACCACAGCTCACGGCAATGCCAGATCATTAACCCACTGAGCAAAGCCAGGGATCGAACCCGCAACCTCATGGCTCCTAGTCGGATTTGTTAACCGCTGCGCCACGACGGGAACTCTTATGCTCATATTATTTTATTTAATTTCTTTCACAGAAGGCAAGTGAGGAGCCAGGGTAAGTATCTTTCCTCAGATCAACTTGATACTGCAAACAAATTTATTCTTCACCATTAGACATAAACAGTCTAGAAGAAAATGTAGCTTTTGAAGGCAAATTCATCAGTAAGGGAACTGAAAGAATAATTAGAAAGTCAACATATCTAAACTGTGAAAAACAAAAAAATCACATACACATATACAACTCAAAGTGAACCATCAAAAAGTTCATCTTCTCATCATTCTTAAGCCAAAACTAGTGAAACAGTAATACAGTTCCCCTGTTTAGCTTCATTCCCACTGGAATGTTGTTCAATATGACATTTCCAAACACTTAAAAACTGACCTGGTCTCAACCCCATTAAAAAGTGTACAGATCAAAAAGATGTGTGCTGGGAGTATATAACTGTGCAGAAGACAAGTCACTAGGCTATCATTTCGATGACAAGCAGCAAACCCAGCAAGTAGGAAAATCCCACTGGTAGAGTGAGGCGTTCACCCCTCCTTCTGGGCCAGCAGGGGGGCAGTACTGATACCCAAGGTGCTCCTCTCTCAATCTCAGCAGTGCTTCCTTCCGGGGAGCAACTACCGTCTCCTAAGACCACTAGGAAAGAGACTCTGACACTGGCAGGATCATCTTGCTCCAAGGCCATGAGGCGGTAAGAGAGGGAATGTGTATGACCTTGGTGAAGGAGGGAGAAGTGCTGACAGAGCTTTGGGATATGTTGCTTTACACTGGTTTTAAGATCAGGAACTTGTACAAATAGCCCCCAAGCAACATTTCTTGAAAACATATGGGCCATAAGGGCATTCATAAGTACGACAGCTCCATGTGTTGAGTCAGAAATGGCAAATTCATTTCACTGGGTAACAGCTGATGTGTGGACTGGAGAAATGGCTTCCATGTATACAGATGTAACCACAAGGCTCCCAGTGCATGCCATATCCACCCAACTACACAGCGGCATTGGGAGAGCAACCTGACAGAAATGTTTCTTGTAAGGCTCTGTTCAGTTTAAAAAGCTAAGAGAATGACTTTCCACCATTCCCATTTCAACCCCCTATATGTTATAAATATGATAACTACATACCTGCAACTGATTACATACATCATGAGCTCTGATTAATGGAAAACCCCTAAGAAGAAATCAACAAAAATGAAGTTAGGATTTGATGTAAATACCTCGGCAGTTAACCTCAACTGATTACGCCAGTTAGTATTATGTACAATATTCATATAGAATTGTGTATAAAAATAAATAGGCTCAAAATAAAGACCTGGAAGGCTCTGCTATGAAGAAAATTAAACAGAATTTATCAGACTGGCTTTGTGATAACTCTGAACTGCTGAGAGGCACCTTCAGTTCCTATGTTCAGGACGGTTGAGATTTCAGTTTAATTTCTTGAACTGGTAATATTAACCATTCTCTAATTTACAACTCCTTGCAATGAGGATGGACCTGAGATTATATCAAGAAGAAGATACAAAACCACAAAGTTGTTAAACTAAAGAGCAAAGACTGGGTCCTCAACACTAGTTTATGTAATACCAATTCACATTACTATTTGCAAAAAAGCAGTTAGTTATCCAATAGAGATTATAAACATCAATTTAATGTAAGCAACTAAACAGGTATTTTACACAGTACCTACTTCAAGTATTATTTAAAATCAATTCTTTGTTTTCTTAAGCAATTATTAATGCCCATTTTTTAATACCACCAAGCAAATCATTTGAAAATAATTTCTAGCAATCTACTTCACTTTAGCAAGCCTAAAGCTATACAGTTATAAGACTTATACTTCTACAATAAAATTACTATAAAACAGCTCTCCTCTGGGTAAGTAGTCAGCCAAAACTAGTTAAGTCCAGTTTGACTCACTAAATCTGATTCTCCAAGTCAACTGATTTAGATTAGGTCTTATTCACACTCCTCATCCATTCTGCATTAGGCTATTTCCCATGCCTAAAATGACTTTTCCCATTACTACATACCCAAATTCTTACTTCTGTGCTGTAGGGCTTTGTTCAACTATATCTGCCTTTAATGAACCCTTTCTCATCTGCACAAGTGGAGATAATTCTAGACTCCTCTTGACTCCCTCAGGGTTACATCTGTTGTTTGAAACTCCCAATTATAATTATTTTTTGTTTTTCTTCCTTAGAGAACTCATTAGGCAGAAGCCATGAGTGAGTTATCTTTTCTTCTTTATAGACACAACCAGAAACCTCCCACATGACAGAAGCCCCACAATAAAGAATTGAGAATGACTGAAAAAGACATGGAATGAAAACACTCTACCTGTTCCTTTTTGCACGTTCTGCGGTACGCCATGGCAGGAAACCAGACACCCCAGGCGGCAGTGGTTCAGGAGCATAACATTCTTTACCAACAGTGTTTTTTCTTCCACTACTTACAGGTTTCTTTGTAGCCAATCCTATGTTTGAGAAAGCATGAAAAGAAGGAGTCAAGATGCAGTAAAGGTCTGCAAAGAAATTATTACAGGTGTACACATTGAAAAGAACCAACCAAACGAGCACCTGATATTGATGCAAGGCCATTAAAAACAGGATTGCTTTATAAAAATGTTGTACACAGGTCAGCAATTTTTAAAAATATAAATTCTCTACAGTAACAAGTTATTTTAACTAAAACACAGACGTACAGAACATGAAAAAATTTTAAAAATTATATCCCCAAAAATGATACTTTTTTACATACTAAGCAGAAACACTCAAGATTATTGAATCTTAGAACATCATTGGCACTTTTGAATCTCAAGGACAGAAAAACAAAGATACACCCATGACTCTGCCAAACAGAACCTTCTGAATTAGACCAAAAATTCAATTTATGATTTTTATTTTGCTCTGTAAAAAAAAATCAGAGTTATAAGACTGCAAGTTGCTGGGTAGCAGGTGAGTCAGTACTTCCCTCCTATAAATCTGTCAACGTTCACTACACATTTGATTTCATAAGGAAAATACAAACTAAAAATAAATGAAACCCATTGAATGAAAGAGTGAAATGTGGAGACCTAACCTACATTTCAGTACTAAAGAGTCAAGTATCTTTACATGAAATATTTGGTTGCAAAAACTATACCTACATGTTAATATTTTATTTAGAACAAACCATATTTAAAATTCACATTTGAATATTGAATACTCTCTAGTGTTACTGAAAACATGCATCATAGGTTAAAATGGTTATATTTATCCTTCAAATCTGCTACACAAGATCTACTTGAGCAGCAGCATGAGGATGGCATGTTAAATAGAGTGTATTTACAGTGTAATACAGAACAAATATTTCACAAAGAGTAGCTTATGGATAATCACCATCTGATCCTATGTGATTTCTCTGGGTAAATTTACACGCCTCTTAAAATAGGAGCTCATATATCTTGTACTATATTGCTTTTGTTTTTTAACTTAAATTACCCCCAAAGAATGCCTGTAGCGTGTGGTTCGTATGTGTATACCTTTCCTTTCATTTCCTTTGTGTAAACCAACAAAAATAGATTTGTAATTAAAATTTTTTAAAATACTACCTATCTTGTTAGGAGATAAAATTCTAATAAAAACTCCCACCTTTTTTCTGCACAATCACAATATAAATGTGACACAATTCACACAATTATTAAACCCCTATACTCACAATTATTAAACCCCTATACTCACCTGGATATATATAGCCAGACATTGACTTGGCTTACCTCTATGTCTCCAAATAACTGAGGCAAATTCCAAAAAAAAAAAAAAAAGCCCAAGAAACAAAATTACTCTTAAAATAGCTCAGTGAGCTTATAAATTTGAGTCACAATTCCTCTTTGTTTAATTATACCAAGAAAAAATTTTAAATTATTTTATTCCCATTTCATGATGTCCTATTACAAACCACCAGGTACTAAAATTATCAAATTTCTAATATGTGTTACAGACACATATGTATACTTGCATATGTATATTTCTATCTCTAATATCAACAAAACACAGACTTAGGTATTTATCAAGAATGCTTTACACGTGATTCAAACTTTTAATAATACGTAATTAGTGCAAAATCACATACCTTAACTTCTTTGTGTGTACTACTTGATGCACTATTAAAATATCACTGTCTTGAAATAACAATTGGTACAGAGTTCCCTTCGTGGCTCAGTGGTTAACAAATACGACTAAGAACCATGAGGTTGCGGGTTTGATCCCTGGCCTTGCTCAGTGGGTTAAGGATCTGGTGTTGCCGTGAGCCCTGGTGTAGGTCGCAGATGTGGCTCGGATCCCATGTGGCTGTGGCGAAGGCCGGCAGCTACAGCTCCTGTTAGACCCCTAGCCTGGGAACCTCCATATGCTGCAGGTGCAGCTCTAGATAAAGGCAAAAAGACAAAAAAAAAAATAATGATAACAATTGGTAGACAAATCACAACCTTTTTTTGTTTTTTTTTTTTAAGAAACACTGTTGGAGTTCCCATTGTGGTGCAGTAGAAATGACTCTGATTACGAATCATGAGGTTGCAGGTTGGATCTCTGGCCTCACTCAGTGAGTTAAGGATCTGGCGTTGCTGTGAGCTGTGGTGTAGGTTGCACATGCAGCTCGGATCCTGTGTTGCTGTGGCTGTGGCATAGGCTGGCAGCTGTAGCTCTGACTGGACCCCTAGCCTGGGAACCTCCATATGTCACAGATGGGCCCTAAAAAAGCAAAAAAAAAAAACACTCTTAATGACTACTATTTAATATATTATTGTACAAACAAATTGGCTAATGGAGAATCAAAAACATACATCTTTCAGTAGAAAAAATAGTTGTCTTTATGAAGGTATTTACAATAGTCTTTTAAAAAAATTACTCACTTATTTTAGGTTATTTCCAATTTCTGGCCAGTTTAAAAACTGACCAACTCAAAGAAACTTTGTGAATGCATTAAAGAGTATAACTATGAATCACATTAAATTTAACATGAAGTGAAAATATAAGAATGGCAAACCATATTTAAGCTATGTAGAATTATATTTATAGACAAGCGGAAGAAATGAAAATATAAATATTGCTTGATAGGATAATGGAATCAGAGGTAGTTCCTTTTAAATTTTTCACCATTATGCTGATACAACACCTTCTAAAAACCTAAAAATCTTCAAACAATGTATTTTTTTTAATTGTGGCAAAATATAAATAGACGTTATCATCTTAACCGTTTTTAAGTGTACAGTTCAGTGATATTAAGGCAAACAACAATTATATAAAATTTTAGGTAGCACCTGAATAAAAGATTTGTTGTTGTTCACTGGTGGTCTTAATGTATTTAGTATCTAACTAGAGTTAACCACAAACCTTTTTCAGGGAAATTTATTTTGCTTCCTTTATGTTAGACCTTATTGTTTTACTATTTCAAAATTCCTATCTACTCAAAGAGTCAATTTCACATCAGATTTGGTTTAACAAATGCCATTCATCTTACCATGGAAAAAAAAGCTATTTGTGACTACAGACAATGTGTTCCAGAAAATAAAAAGTTAAGATCTCTTGGCAGCAATACAAAAGTACCAGCAGAACTGGATTATACCAAATTTATATATTCAGAAGGATGTGAAACTTATGTTATCGGTTGTTAAAGGGTTTTAAAAGGTTTTTATTACATTTGGTTACAAAATTATAGGCTTAATTTTAAAATCCTGCGTTAACTACTATTAGGAAACTTAAATATACATTATAGTACACATTTAGAAAATGTTTTTCTGAAATGTTCCACCTGGATCAATAAACTTGCTTATATAATTCTTTTATAAGGATTATATATATTTTAAGTTTTTTTTATCATAGAGAGAAGTAAGTTATTACCTGATTCAGTAATTTTAGGTAACAATTTGTGAGGAAGAAGGGATCAACAAGAAAAGTGGAACTGGGAAGAAACTTTGTTTCTTATGGCACAAAAGGTAATTCTTCATCAAAACAATTATGACTCAAAAACACCACTGCTAAATCGTCATGAAGGTGTACCCCAAATTTCAATTGCTAAATATTAGAAGTAATCATAAACCAGGAAATATTTTCAAAATAATGAACCTTTTATGAAATTCAAACAATAATGTTATATTAACACCTTTTAAAATTCATTTATTATTATGTCTACATTTTATAAATTCTCATATGTCTCAAAATGATTATAGTCCTCTTAACATGCATATAGTTAATAATGGTTGTTACCACTAATATCTTAAAGAGATTTTAATTTGGGCACACTGGAATACATAAGGGGTAAAAGTTCTAGCGGCATTAAAAAAAAAGGAATTACCAATTCTAATAGTAGCTTTTCCTTTTAGGCCACTTCCCAAAATTATGGTTCTCTTTTTCTGTCTAGCAGCTCTGAATGGTTCCTTTACTGATGGAGAAGTTATCCACTGGTACTGAGAGAGAAATAATAAATACGCTATTTTAGTTACAGGTAATTTACGAGGGTTTGATCTTAACTGGAAATTACTAAGATATTGTAAGTTAATAAAAGGTGTGCAATCTGCATTTCTGGGAACCTAAATTAAAGAATCACAAAATATTTTCAAAAACAGAAAAGCCATTTGATTTGACTAAAAAACTTAGTTTAAGGAGTTCCAGTTTTGGCTCAATGGGTTAAGAAATCGATATAGTGTCCATGAGGATGTAAATTCGATCCCCAGCCTTACTCAGGGGTTAAGGATCCAGCGTTGCCACAAGCTGTGGTGTTGGTCGCAGATGTGGCTTGGATCCAATGTTGCTGTGGCTATGGTATAGGCTGGCAGCTGCAGCTCCGATTCCACCCCCTAGTCCGGGAACTTTCATATGCTGCAGGTGTGGCCATAAAAACAAACAAACAAAAAACTTAGTTTAAGATGGAAGAAAATTATCTTTATAATTTTATCTTACTAGACAAAAGAAGAAAAATAGGAAATTAAAGAAAAATTCTTTCTACAGAACTAAAATATGTTATACCTCTGATTTGGCGCTCCTCCCATTCTGGAGAACTTTTTTGATCACTGCTTTCATCACAGAATGATCTAAAATAAAATAAATTTAAATTAAGTAACTGTTTCCACATGAGTGGTTAATCCTGCTTAAAAGCATAAGTCAACTAATTATTGCTTTTCCCATAAAATGAAATATGAAATCTACATTATGTAATTGTACATCTATTTCCGCCTTTGTGTATTCTAATTTTTTACTCAAAAGCCTAAGATGCCATCTTGCAGACTGTCCCCAATGGCTACTACTTTGGCTACAGCAAAAGTCAAATTTAAACACTTTGCATCTAAAGTGGCAAAGAGTCTGAGCAATGTCCAGATTCTCAGATACCTAAAGGGCACCTAAGAAATCACACCAACGTCTTGATATTCCGGCAAAGCTTCTCCGCGCCTTGCCCCCTTCTTCCATAGGTACCAGCCAGTTGCAAACATAATCATCTAGGACTTTTTCTTTGTCACTACTGCTTCCTTTATACCCACATCTAATCTATCTACAAGTCTTGTTAGTTACATCTTCAAAATACAACTTGAATTCAACCACTTGTCACTTGTTCCAAACTTCCAACCTAAGTTAAGCCATAAATATCTCTTATTTGGACCACCGTGACAGTCTCCTAACTGGGCTCCCTGTTTCTTTTCTTTATTGGAACTGCCCCACCCTCCCACCCCCAAGTCTATTCTCTATGCCAGAGTCATCTTATTCAGACACTATTTACATTATGCCTTCTTCCAGCTCAAAACCCTCTACTTATTGAGAGTAATATGTCATTACTCTGGCCTTCAAGACATCATCAAATCAGGCCCCTGGATAGTTCCTTGCCCGCACAGCATACCACAGTCTTCCTCATTCAGTGCTCCGGCCATGCTGGCCTCCTTAATTTTCCTTAAATACTCCATCCACCTATATGCCTGCATACTCATTGCCTCCTAGTCCTGGAATGTGCCTCCTCCAGATCTTCCATGGGTTGCTCATCTCTTTACTCGGGTCTCCACTCAAATGTCACTTTTCCAGTTAAGCTGGCCCCTAACAAATCTATCCATTGTAGTCCTACTCACTCCTCTCAGTCTCCTTTGCATTTCCTACTATATAACATTATTTATCAGTTTACTTATTTCTATCTGAGCTCCTCCACTAGAATGTAAGCTCCATTTAGGCAATTTTTGTCTACCTGGTTCACAGATTTAGCCCTAGTGCCTAAATCTGTATCTGGCACACAGAAGGCATTTTTAAAATTACTTGTTAAATTGACAAATGACAAGTAATTGACAAATTCTTTCCAAGAATTCAGAGATTCCACAAGAAGAAAGTAATGTTCTTGGTGGAAACAGGCTTATTATCTAGGTTTACCTCAACTCAGAGTAGCAGTTAAGAGCAATTTACAAGTATAACTAATTTTAATTTGTAAATTACCTGCTAAAAACATAAGGGGAGTGCAATAATAGAAAAGTATAGTTGACCCTTGAACAACATGGATTTGAATCTCACAAGGCCACTTATAATCAGGTATTTAAAAAATATATATGTACTACAGTCCTACACAATACAAGGATGGCTGAATCCACAGATGCAAAGCTACTGACTGTGAAGTTATACTTGGATTTTCAGTTGCATGGTGGGGCAGCATCCTAACCTCCACATGGTTCAAGGGTCAAGTGTATTAGGAAAATTAATCACATTAGGCTTTAAAAACTGTCAATACATGAACAAATTCTTTTTGTTTGCTATTTGTTAATCAATAGAAAAAAAGAGACCACATACCAACGAGTGGATTTTTTCTTATATCTAGAACAACCAGAGTTCTATTGGTTTCAAGGGCCTTTAATAAAGCCTTTGCTCCTTCATTGGTGAGGCCACACTGCTGCAGGTCGAGGGCTTTAGATGAGAGACAAAATGTTATTTGCTAACTCTATACAGATCTAACATATAGACAATGCTCATTCACATGTGGAAGAGTCTTGCACAAGGCCAAACACGGTAAGTTTTTTAATATGGGGATATTGAAAAAAAGACAAAAGTAAATGCATAACATAATGCAAAATCCAATTTAAAAAACTCTTCTTGAATGCACAATAACTATCCTGCCTTTAGTGCCAATAAATCATCTGCATATTTTACAGTTACAGATTTGAAGAAAAACTTAATGTATCCTATGAGTGAAAAACATCACAAAATCAATCTCACTTCATAATCAGCAAGGGTGGTAGTGGCAGTATACATCTCACAGGCAAAAAATGATGGACCTCAGAAATTGCACTGCATTCTTTTGATCATGATTTTGAGCTCCAAACTACTCTTGAAACTAGTTAAAAGAGGAAAACAAAATAGAAGAAACACAATAGCTGTTAGTTTTAGAACAAAAAAGACAAAGAAGTCAAGAGGATACAAATCCACAGAATGTGTGAATACAGCATATATGCTAAAAACCTATTATGACAGAATGATGGTCAAGGACTCTTTCAGTAAAAGGTCAGACAGGGAGTCCACTGGTGGTCAGCGCATTCACTGCTGCAGCCAATCTCTGGTCTGGGAACTGAGATCCCACATTAAGCCACTGCAGCAGCCACAAAATTAAAAAAATAATAAAAATAAAAACAAAGGCTTATAAAGTTTTGAGAGGAAAAAGGTCAGGCCAAAACCCAGAACAAATGATCATGAATTCTACTAGTTCTGGGGCTGAACAAGCTACTTGTTTAAACTAAAGGGATCATCACAAAAATACAGGTATAAAAAATATTACATAAAAGGAAATGATTGCAAGTCTTTTTAAAAAAGTGTTGTATGTACTATTACATTAAAATAACCAGAGTCTTTCAAAACCCCATGACGTACAGAGTAGCAAGTCAGACATACAGCAGCACTGACAGAATATTTTACAACACTTACAACTCTCACTACAGAAGAATGGACACAGGATATAATTAACCAAAGAATCAAAGACAACTAGCCAGTAAATCTTACTAATTAATCAAATGAACACAAAATAAAACAAAATGTGTTTACTCTCCTATCAGATTAGGGAAGATAATGTTAACAAAGGCCTTAAAGATGCATATGCCCTTTTGCCCCCCCACCTTTTTTTTTTTTGCTTTTTTAGGGCCACACCCGAGGCATATGGAAGTTCCCAGGCCAGGGGCTGAATCAGAACTATAGCTGCTGCCCTACACCACAGCCACAACCATGCAGGATCCAAGCTGAGTTTGTGGCCTCCACCACAGCTCACAGGCAACGCGGGATTCCCCAACCCACTGAGCGAGGCAAGGAGCTGAACCCACATCCTCATGGATACTAGTCGGAGCTGAACCTACATCCTCATGGATACTAGTCCCACTGTGCCATGATGGGAACTCCTGCATATGCCTTTTTGATCCACAACTCTAGAATTTAACCAAAAGAAATAATGAGAGATGCAGACAAGGGTGTGTATCAGAGTACTGTTTTTAACTTAAAAACTGGACATAGCTTATGTAGAATGGCTAAGCTAAGTGCACTATGGATTATTCATATAATGAAACACTGAGCAGTCACTAAAAATGATGTAGTAGATATAAATGTATGACTTGTTAAGTTTATACTGTATTGACTGAAAAAAGTCATAAAATTTGGAGTAATCTTGCTTGCATAAAAAAGGTGGAGGTACTCGTTTTTGTAATTTTCCAGTATTTAATAGTGCCATAAGCCAGTGTGTTTAAGGGTTCAGGCCTCACATACACTGTTGGGGTAGACTATAAACTGGCACAGCATTTCTGGATGACAATTTGGCAACACATATCAAAAGTCTTAAAAGTCTAAAACACTTATGGGAGCTCTCTTGTGGCTCAGCAGGTTAAGGACCTGGCATTGTCACTGCAACAACCTGGGTCACAGTCCAGCCAAAAAAGAAAAAGTATATCACACTAGTCATTCCAATAAGTTACTAAAAAATGTCTCATAGTTTACAGATTAAACTACGGGACATTAATACAATGGAATACTATATGATACATCACTAAGTGAAAAAAGCAGGGATATGAAATAGTAAGTACACTACAATTCTTTTTTCATAATCCCTAAGTGTACAAATATATTTACAGGAAAAAACAAGGCTGAAAATATATACACCAAAGTGAACAGTGATCATGTCTGGGTATTAAGATAGTATGTAACTGTTTTCTTATTACTCTCTATTTTCTATAAAGAATATATGCAAATTCATAGATAAGAGCAAAGTAAAGGCCATTGGAAAAATGAGGCTTTAAAAAAACTCTATTACAACAGTACCATGCCAAAAGCTAAGCACATTTATTATTAAAAATTCAATATTTTCAATTTTAGAATTTACCTCTAAGCCATAAATCCTCACTAAGAGATTCTGCAAAAGCACTGGCACCAAGGTCACCAATGAGCGTGTTGCAGTTCAGGGTGATGCGCCTCAAACCAGCCATACAGTCAAGATCAGGTCTCCTGTAACGAAGACTCTCGGCCCAGGTTTCTTCGTGCCTTCTGATGGTCTGATACTTCAAAGATTTAACAGGGTGAAATTAAGACGATTGAATAAGGGAAGAGAACATGCCTATTGACTATTGCTTCTTATGTCAGCCAGAGACTTACATACACCTACCAAGTATATATTGCAGGAGAGTCAACTTGAGAAATTAAAACAGTCAGTTGTTTTAGAAGCCCAGTGACCCAGATTCCAGTCTGCCAATGATTAGACTCTAGCCACTGGACGACCTTTTTTTCGATTAGTTATGTAAACTTTGGCAACTCAATTAGTCTATTAATTTTATTTTTCTTATCTGCCAAGTCAGGGAATTAGCTCTAAATTCTATTACTGAAGCTCCAAATTTTATTATTCTGTCTCCAATGGTCTTCAAACAGTTGGCTGGGTATCCCACAAGTAAACTTTTTAACATGTATCTTATTTATTAATAAGTTATGTAAATGAAATTCTATACATATACTTCATGTCCATTATACACTACACAAATATTTTTTATTTAAAGAAAATTTTTTTTAGGCCACATCCATGGTATATGAAGTTCCTGGGCCAGGGGTAGAATCCAAGTCCAGTTGGAATCTACACCACAGCTGTATCAACACTGGATCCTTTAAGCCACTGTGCCGGGCCAGGGATTGAGTCTGTACCTACACAGTGATCTGAGCTGCTACAGTTGGATTCTTAAGCTACTATACCACAGAGGGAACTCCTACACAGATATTTTTTAAATGATACAAAAGTAAATAGAGAAGTTCTAATTTTTCTTCTCCTAACTCCTAACATTATTTTAAAAAAAAAGCTATTATTTACAAAATGGATCTCAAAGGGTGCTAGGGCTACATACATCAACTCTGGAGGCCTGGACTCTGCAAAGCTAGTGTGACATGCCTTAGGAAATGGATGGTTTGACATTTGCCCACAAGTTTTGTCTAAAGACATACTCAATTCTTTATAGTCATAAAATAAATTTTGCTAACAGGGAACACGGACTTTAAAAGAAAAATCTTATTACATTCTTGAACAAATAAAAGACTAAAAGTTCCTCTGATACTCTAAAAGGAAAACCATTAGTGTCATTTTTCTATTAATAACAACTTTCAAAAGTAAAAGCAGAAATAACAGCAAACACACAGTGCTTATCATGTGCCAGGCACTATTTATTAAAATTAGTTGATTTAAACCTCATAATGAGGCACAGAGGTTAAGTGATTTGTCCATGGTTACCAGCCACGAAATGGGAGATGAAATTTGAAGGCCATGTGGCTTCCGTACCCAAGCTCTTAACAATTTTCTATCCCAAGGGTCAACAGATTTGCCCTGTACAGGCCCAAAGAATTTGTGGGCCATACAGTTTCTGTTGTGACTACTCAACTCCAGGAGTATAGGGTGAAAGTGTCCATAGCTACCATGTAAACAATGCGTGTGGCTATGTTTCAAAAAACCTCGCTTTACAAAAATAGGCAATGGGCTGCATTTGGCCCACCAGCCACAGTTTACCTATTTCTGATCTGTACCATCAAACTATTAAAAAGTCTTCATGTCAAGTTATTAAGTAATTTCACATCTAAATACAGTAATTATAACCACTATAAACCCATTTAGGCATTATTTTAAAAATATATTTGCAAAATGCTAATGCAGTAATTTTTATTAGTTTATAAACTGTAACAGCTAATAAACTCTTGATTCATTTAAGTCCTGAAGACTATTATGGTGTAATTTCTTCACAGTTTCACAATAAACCTTTTCAATAACTAAAAATACATAAAAGTGTTTTTTATTATGTATTACATATTAAATCTCTTATTCCTAAGATTAGGTGGACTACCTTTATTAAATGGTAAATCCCAAACTGAAAACTCATCATATTTAAACAAAACTAAAGATGCACTCACATGTATCAAAAGACAAAAATTATTGCCATTTGTAGCAAATTATATGTTTTCATGAAACTTTAAACATAAAATCACCTTTAAGATCTTGGCCATGTGATCTGCTCCCTGCCATGTCAGATTACACCCCGTGAAGTTTACTGTCTTAAGAGTGATAGAGTTCTTTATACCTTGACAAATAACTAAAAGGAAAAAAAAAAAAAAACCACATACACAATAAGATGAAGAGCCTATATACATTGGTCAATCTTGACTTATTTGCTTTTCTTGAGTGAACTGGAGGTTTATAGCTACATTCTTTTCTTTCTTTTTTTGGCTGCCCCGTGGACAGCAGTTGCGACCTAAACTGATGCTGTTGGCAATGCCAGATCCTTAACTCACTGTGCTGGGCTGGGGATCAAACCTATGTCCCAGCACTCCCAAATGCCACCGATCCTGTTGAACCAGAGCAGGATCTCCTATAGCTACATTCTTAAAATCATCTATAATCTACCCCAAGAGTTAACTGATGCATTGGTGTATTCTAAAACATGGATCAATAACAAAGTGTTATTCCAGTTTACAGCAAGAGTTTAATTGTATTTAGATACTAAAACTGAATACATTGAATACTGGAAACTTTACTCCCAACCACTCAGTAAAATACTATATACCTTTTGTGACACATGAGGAAAAAAGGAAAAAAAACTTAAGAGCATAAGACTCTTCCTTTTTTCATTGCCAACAGACCCCAATCTTGATTATCAATCAACAATTTAAATGTCAACTATAAACCCAGATTGCTATTAGATGCTGTGAAATATACTAGAGCACTAAGAGAGAGAGGACCTTGAATTCTGTCCCCTTAACAGAAATGCAGGCTTCCTTACACCTCCAGACCACAACTAGACACAGGGAACACACACCAATGCCCCAGGATCCAATCAACACCTTCTTTATGATTACTTCCACCATACACCCCCACCAATACAACTGAGTTTGCCGGCCTTTTATATGCTCCTACAGTACTTTGCATGTTATTTCCTATTATAACACATAACACAGGGCATTATAATTATGACTGCAGATCCATGTTTTAACAATGAAAGATCATGATTTTTTTGCTCTGTACATCTTGCTATTTCCCTTACCATAATATTTCTTGAAGAGAAACCATAAAAATACAAACAAACACACAAAAAGAGAAAATACAAAGTGTACAGTTTGTGGCTTAATGTAAACTTAAGTAAAATTAGTTCTGAGAGTATCCAGCATGACACACACATGAGATTAGACCAAGGTTGAGCAGGTACAGGAGACAATCCAGGTAGGGACAGCATCAAGAAAAGGTATAGACAGAAAATACCATGGTGTGTAGGGAATCACGAGACCAATCTGACGGGAAGAGACTTAAACAAGATTGAAACTCACTTTCTAGACCTCCATCTCCAACTGGACAATTTGCAAGCGACAGGTGCACCAAACTAGCTGATTTATTCAATCCCTTTAATGGAGAGAAAAAGTTTAAAATTTTGTTGGTTTAGATAACCCAAAAGCAACTATCAAATGTTGGCAGAACACAATGAAGAAGGCTTACCTTTGTTAACATGGTTAAATCTCTCTCTCTCAGAACAAGCCCATTTAGCTCCAGGTTCTTTAGTGCACTTGATGCACTTAAACAGCATTTAAGAGCTTTACACAACTGAAAGGTCACATCTTTATTTCTTATTGCAGGAACACGACTTCTGCAAACTTTATTTCTGTCAGAACCTAAAGCCAAATTATTGTAAAATCAGTTATTTCAATCATACATTTTATTATTAAAAAGCATCTGCTCAGTGCTAAAGATTAGAAATAATGGCTCCCGCCCTTAAAAAGCCCTCTTTAAGAAGGGACAGGAGTAAAAGCAAAACTTCAACCACATTAAACAAATAAACATAACCTATATGCACAGAGGTTTCTATGGGAGCAGAAAGTTATATCTAAGTGATGGCTCCAAGATAACCCTGAAGTTGACTCCAAAAAGATGAGACTAAGCAAAGTAAGAGTGGGAAGTGTGTTAACTGCAGAGGGAGCAAAGACACCCAACCCTGACTGCAAATACCGCAGGTAAGGATGACCAAAGGCCAGGAGTAAAAGTGGGAAAGGAGACAAATTAAAATAGAGATGGCAAAAGCAAGCCTGGGAGAGAGAATACCTTTTACCTTACAGGTGAGCCAGGACTACCACTGGCTCAGTAAGGGTGCCTCTGCTAGTCAGAAAAAGATGCTCTGCTGCTGAAGGACCAATTAGATAAAGAGAATGATTAGGAAAAAATGTACCTACTTTAGGTAGACTAGAAAAAAGCACCCCTTCCTCAGGGCCAAACAGTCCCATGAGATCTGGTGGAGCACATTTCAGATTTCACACTCCTGTACAGAACACAAGCTGTGCAACTAATATGCACTAATCCTGTGTGGGCAAGTCACTTCAAACATTATTTTAAGGATATCTTTTTATTTTAAAAGATTACTCAAGCTGAGTAGGAAGAAGAACTCAAAGGAACCAAGACCAGGAGCAGCAAAACCAGTTAGGAGCTTCTGCAATAGTTTAAGCAAAATGTGCTGAGGATGCAGAAACAAATCTAGGAGGCTAAAGTCTATAAGCTAGACCCACTGGCTGCAAGAGATAAAGAAGGTCCAGTGAAGGAACTTTGAAGACAATTGGCTCTGCAATAAATTTCTCCCATATTCAATGTAAAATACTAGGCAAAATTAAGTACAGTGGGAGTTCCCGTCGTGGCGCAGCGGTTACCGAATCCGACTAGGAACCATGAGGTTGCGGGTTCGATCCCTGCCCTTGATCAGTGGGTTAACGATCCGGCATTGCTGTGAGCTGTGGTGTAGGTCGCAGACGCGGCTCGGATCCTGCGTTGCTGTGGCTCTGGCCTAGGCCGGCGGCTACAGCTCTGATTAGACCCCTAGCATGGGAACCTCCACATGCCGCCAGTGCGGCCCTAAAATGACAAAAGGCAAAAAAAAAAAATAAAAAAGTACAGCAGCCTTGACTCTAAGGTCCCTTCCAGTTGTAATTTCTTTTGATTTCTAAGCTATTACCCTGGTTAAGTAAAGGACCATCAGAGGTACAGAACAGTTCCTACACCTGAATGAGATGCAGAGAATAATCTGACTTCTCTTCACCAGGAATGAGCTGAACTGTCCTTTCAGAAGAGACAACAAATGGTGTGAACTCAGATCCTAAAAAAAGGGCCAGGCACATGATAAGTATTCACGTTTTGAAAAATAAATGAACAAGGGAATTCCATTGTGGGGCAGTAGGTTAGGTATCTGGTGATGTCACTGCAGGGGACCAGACCAGGTCACTGCTGCAGCATGGGTTCGATCCCTGGCACAGGTTTGATCCCTAGCCCAGGAATTTCTACATGCCGCAGGCATGGTAAATTGACAGATAGATAGGTAGATATGGTAAACAATCATTTCCTCTCCTAGATCTTCGCATCTTTCCTCTACTGGCTACTTCCTCTCAGCTTATAAATATACTCAAGTGTGTCCACTTAAAAAATATCTCTCAGACCTATGATTGTTTTGGATCTTCTCTGTGGGTAAACTATGCCTTCATATACCTGTCCTCCCCAAAGCCGAGATCTGCACCTTGGGCCCAGTCCTGTCTACCAGGCCCCTCTAAAGCACAGAAGATGAAGTAAGATCCTCTTCCCAACTCCAACCCCTCCCTACCATGTTTTGCATCTCACAGACAGATGCTGCTGTGAACTGTCACCCAAGCTTACCACCCTTCTTCTAACTGGTCACCAGGCCCCATCGCTTCTTTCTCTTTGATCGCTGAAATCCAGTCCAATCTTTTTATACTTTAATCTGAACTCTGAGATTATACTTCACTCCGCACCCAATCAATTGCCTTCCACATTGGAGGTGAGAATTAGCTTCTGAACCAACAAGTCCATCTCATTGTTCTTTAGTGTTTCCCACAGCCTTCAGGATAGACATCCAACCTTTCGACAGGACAAACAAGATCCTTTTCTGTTTGGTCCCAATAGGTTTCCAGTATCAACTGTCACTTCTTTCCTAAACCCTGAGTTTCAGTCCTGTAACTTAGTTTTGTCATATTTTCTTATATTTCTTTTTTTTTTTTTTTTTGTCTTTTTGCCTTTTATGTAGAGCCGCACCCACGGCATATGGAGGTTCCCAGGCTAGGGGTCTAACAGGAGCTGTAGCCGCTGGCCTTCGCCACAGCCACAACAACCCTGGATCCGAGCCGCGTCTGCAACCTACACCACAGCTCACGGCAACGCCGGATCCTTAACCCACTGAACAAGGCCAGGGATCAAACCCGCAACCTCATGGTTCTTAGTCGGATTCGTTAACCACTGAGCCACGAAGGGAACTCCAATATTTTCTTATATTTCTTAAACTCTGTCAAAGTGCTGCCTCCTGCCATCCCAGGAGCTTCAACGCATCCTTAGAATGGAAGACATCTCCAAGAAGCCTATCCTGAACTTTCCTTTCCAATGCTGTGTTCTCTGTAGCACAAAAGCCCCCTTCTTCCAGAATACTGACTACAGTGCTTGTGTTTACTTGCTGTCCAGGAGAAAAGGAAACCCCACTAGGGCAGAAGCCTTGCCTCCAGCAGTGTTTGGTTTGGAATGAACTAATTCAAGTGCCACAATACTTTTATACATACATAACCTGCTTAATTCTAAGAACCCACGGAAAGAGTGGTTCTTAATGCCATTTTACAAGTGTGGGGATTGTACACGGAGTGTAAGCCCTGGAATTCAAACCCTGGGCTGCCTTCACACCTGTGCTCTTTCCACTATATGATACGATTAAAATAAAAAAAATTTTTTCTGGGCTCCATCTTAATCAAAAGGATATGACGCTAGGATATAACAAGTTCCTAATTGATTTGTTCTGTACCAGGCAAAGTCACACAATAGGCCAGATAAAATCTGTCCACTGCTTACCGATGCCCCATACCAAGCAAAGTCATCAATAAACCAGGTAACATGTTAAACAACGGAGCTGTAAACTGTGCTAAGTGCTCTACAAGCATTTATAGAGTGTTACAGATGAGAACACTGAGATCTAGAAGTTATAAGGGACTCGGCTGGGGTCATCCATGTGGCTGAAGACCTAGGCCCCACGCCTTGACTACTGTAAACACACCGGGGCACTGGGAACCGGTTGTAGAGCCAAGGCTCCACCTCCACACCAGGGCCCCTGGAAGCGGGAACTACAAACCTGTCTCGCCAAGCCATGGCTGGAAGAAGCTCCTGATACAGACCAGGGGCAGATCTTTATTATTCTTGAGGGTGCTCAGGAGCGGCGCCCAGTCCGCCAAGCGAAGGCGGTCTGCATTGAAGTCCAGTACGCCCTCCCGCAGAGAGGCGCGCACGGCGGGCAGCGGCACAGAGTCCTGCAGGGCGCACAGGTACTCGTAGTGCGAGAAGAAGTCAGCGACGCTGTCGCGGCGAAGCTTCACCGAGTCAATCATGGCCCGAGCGCGGCCTGAAAGGTCGCCGGCGGCGGTCACGACGCTTGCACCTGCCCGGGGACCTGGGGTCGCCACCCGTACCTTGGGCGCCCACCACCTGGCGGCTACGGCCCCGCAGCGTGCCCAAGAGCGGCCAGAAGACTCAGAGCCCCGGGAACCAGCTAGGCTAAGCCTTCGCTGCTACTCTCCCGCGCCACCTCCCGCCCCGCGGCGCCAGCCGTTCGCGCCCTCCTCACTGTGCTCCGCGCCGCGGGGCGCGGTTGAAAGCAACGGGCGGGTGCCCGCGAGGGCGGTACGCGAAGACGTCAGCGCGCTTGCCGTGCGTCAGCACGCAGGCCCCGCCTCCCGTGGGGCTCGGGCCTGAGGAGGAAAGGCGGGAACTTTGAGACGTCAGCTTCGAGGTGAGGGCGGTGCAAAAAGCAGAGGTTTGGGGGATTTGGGTTTTTCAAAGCGTTTACTGACTGGTTCGAATAATAGTGAGGTATGGATGCAGCCACGTATTTAAAGAGTTGTCTAGGAGTTCCCGTCGTGGCTCAGCGGGTTAAGAACACGACTTGGATGTGGGTTCGATCCCTGGCCTCGCCCACTAGGTTAAGGATCCTGCCTTTTGCCGGGAGCTGTGGGCTAGGTCGCTGAGACAGCGCGGATCTGGTGTTGCTGTGGCTGTGGTGTAGGCCGGCAGCTGCAGCTCTGATTCCATACCTAGCCCGGTAACTTACAGATGCCGCAGGTGCGGTCTTAAAAAAAAAAAAAAAGGAGTCGAAACCCCCAATAAGTGGCTGTGTTTGCACCTCTCAGAAGAGTGTACTCCATAAGGGATACGGGAACGATGAGTGAAAGTCACCTGGGGACCATTAAGTCGTTAACGTCTGTGTTAATTTCTGCAAAGCAGTCTTAATTGCTGTAGTTTCTCCTTACCTCACACAGTTGTTGGCAAATGGTAGTGTTCCATGCATTCAAGACATCATGACTACTGATAATCACTTGATGATGTTTTTGACCTGATGATGATGGCTAACTACTACTTTCTATCTCCTAGGCATTATTTTAAGCACTGTTTCAGTATGGTATCATTCAATTTTTCTAACAACTCCACAGAGAATTTACTGTTGAATGTCCACTTTATAAAAAGAGAAAATGAAGCACAGGAAGTTAAATAACTTAAATAAATGGAAGAACCCAGAAAATTGGTGTTTAATTAAACAAGGAGGCCTTTAGACTGAGATGGCTGTAGTACTGTGGCAGCCTATGTAAGCCAGCCAAAATCTAAGCCTGTAAATGCCTCAGGTTTACAAAACTGAAACTAAAGACAGCCAGTCACAAACCACCAAGCAGGCTTTAAGCTATAGCAAGTCAGTAAAATTTCCTTGCTTTACTTCTGCCCTTTTTTAATAAAAATCTTTCTGCAGCTCCTGTGGGTGGAGTGCCCGTAACCACTTCCAGTTTGGTGCTGCCCTGAATTGAATCTGTTTTGCTTAATAAACTCTTAAAACTTTAAATATACCTCAGCTTATTTTTAATGTTGGCCTTATAACTTGGATACAGTTTTTAGAACAATGGTAGTCCTCTGGTCAGTTTACAGCATTCCTCTTCTACCCACTGCAGTTCTGGATACTCCCACCCACTAACAGCCACACACATACAACACTACACTAAAATTCCTTAGATGTGGTCAGTAATGACTTTTGCAACAGGCTCAGTTTATAATATAGCAAACACTCTTCTATTCTCCAACCCGCTTGTGAAATGAAACATTCCTATTCCTGCTGAAGAGCCTCGGGTAACCACTTTCCCAATCACAACCACTCCCCGACTGACCCTGGGTAACCACTCTTCCAAACTTGGTATTCATCACTTTGTATTTATGCTGCTATTTGTAAGTATTCTTAAACGGCATATAACGGCATATAACATTCTTTTGCTACTTGCTTTATTTAGTGTTGTATCTGCTAGGTTCATGCATGCTGATAGGTAAAGATTTGTGTATTTCATGTACAGATTTCATGTATTTCATGTATTCCCTGCAATATAAGATTCCCATGTAGGAAAATAAAATGATTTATTTGTGTGTTTTCCTGTTGATAGAAATTTAAATTGTTTCCAATTTTCAGTGTAATCTTTTTTTTTTTTTTTTTGGCTTTTTGGGGCTACACCTGTTGCATATGTAAATTCCCAGGTTAGGGATCTAATCGGAGCTGCAGCAACAAGGCAGGATCTGAGCCTCATTTGTGACCTACACCATGGCTCATGGCAATGCCAGATCCTTCACCCACTGAGATCAGGGATCAGGGATCAACCCACATCCTCATGGACACTAGTCAGGTTCATTACCACTGAGCCACAAGAGGAACTCCAGTATGATTTCTTTTTAAAAAATGTATATGCACTCTTAAAGGTTACTTTCCATTTACAGTTATTACAGAATATTAGCTGTATTCCCTATGTTGCACAGTGCATCCCTGAGCCTATCTTACACGCGGTAGTTTGTATTTCCCACTCCCCCACTCCTATATTGTCCCTCCTCCCCTTTCTCACTGGTGACTACTAGTTTATTCTCTATATCACTGAGTCTGCTTCTTTTTATTACATACACTAGTTTGTTGTATCTTTTAGATTTCACAAATAGGTGATATCATACAGTATTTGTCTTTGACTTATTTCACTTAGCATAATGCCCTCGAAGTCCATCCATGTTGCTGCAAATGGCAAAATTTCATTCTTTTTTGTGGCTGAGTTTTATTCCATTGTGTTTATATATCACATCTTCTTTATCCATTCATCTGTTGGTGGATACTTAGGATGCTTCTGTATTTTTGCAATTGTAAATAGTGCTGCTATGAACATCAAGTTCTATCTACCTTTTTGAATTAGTGTTTTTGCTTTTGTTTTGGATATATACCCAGGAGGAGAATTGCTTGGTCATATGGTAGTTATAATTTTTAGTTTTTTGAGAAACCTCCATACTGTTTTTCCACAGTGGCTGCACCAATTTACAATACCAACAGCAAAGGAGGGTTCCCTTTCCCCACATCTTTACCAATATTTGTCACTTGCGGTTTTTTGTTTTTTGTCTTTCTGTCTTTTTCTAGGGCCTTATGGCATATGGAGGTTCTCAGGCTAGGGGTCTAATTTGAGCTGTAGCCGCAGGCCTACACCACAGCCACAGCAACGCCAGACCGTGTGTGTGTCCTTTCTGATAGCCATTTTGACAGGCATGAGGTGCTATCTCATAGTGGTTTTGATTTGCATTTCTTTAATAATTAGTGACTTTAAGCATATTTTCATGTTCTTTTTGGCACACATATGTCTTCTTTGAGAAATGTGTATTTGGATCTTCTGCCCAAATTTTGATTGGGTTGTTTGTCTTTTTGACATAGAGCTGCATGAACTGTTTGTATATTTTGGAGATTAATCCCTTGTCGGTCACTTCATTTGCAAATATTTTCTCCTGTTCTGTGGATTGTCTTTTTACATTGTTTATGGTTCTCTTTCCTGTGTAAAAGGTTTTATGTTTAAATAGGTTCCATTTATTTATTTTCATTTTCATTACTCCAGGAGGTAGATTCAAAAAGATATTGCTGCTGTTCATGTCAAAGAGTGATCTGCCTATGTTTTTCCTCTAAGAGTTTTATAATATTTTACATTTATGTCTTTAATCCATTTTGAGTTTATTCTTATGTACAGTGTTAAAGAATGTTCTAATTTCATTCTTTTACATATAGCTGTCCAGTTCTCCCAGCACCATTTATTGAAAAGACTATCTTTTCTCTATTGTATATTCCTGCCTCCTCTGTCTTAGATTAGTTGACCATGGTGTGTGGGTTTATTCTGGGCTTTCTATCCTGATCCACTAACTATATTTCTGTTTTTGGGCCAGTACTAGACTGTTTTGATAACTGTAGCTTTGTGGTTATAGTCTGAGGTCAGGGAACCTGATTCTTCCAGCTCTGTTTTTCTTTCTTTTGCTATTTGAGTCTTTTGTGTTTCCATACAAATTTTTTAAAAAATTGTTCTAGTTCTGTGAAAAATGCCTTTGGTAATTTGATAGGGATTGCATTGACTGTAGATTGCCTTGGGTAGTAGTAGTCATTTTGATAACACTGATTCTTTCAGTCTAAGAACATGGTGTATCTTTCCATCTGTTTGTGTCATCTTTGGTTTCTTTCATCAGTATGTTACAGTTTTCAGGGTAAACTTCCTTAGATAAGTTTATTCGTAGGTATTTCATTCTTGTTGTGTGATAATAAATGGGATTATTTCCTTAATTTCTCTCTCTCTCTTTTTTTTTTTTTTATCTTTTTGCCTTTTCTAGGGCCGCACTCGAGGCATATGGAGCTTCCCAGGCTAGGGGACTAATCAGAGCTACAGCCACCGGCCTACACCACAGCCACAGCAATGCAGGATCTGAGCCGCGTCTGCAACCTACACCACAGCTCATGGCAACACCGGATCCTTAACCCACTGAACGAGGCCAGAGATTGAACCCACAACCTCATGGTTCCTAGTCGGATTCGTTAACCACTGAGCCACGACGGAAACTCCAATTTCTCTTTCTGATAGTTGTTTTTAATATATAGAAATGCAACATATTTCTCTATATTAATTTTGTATCCTACAACTTTATTGGATTCATCAATGAGCTCTAGTTTTTTGGTAACATCTTTAGGGTTTTCTATGTATAGTATCATGTCATCTGCAAACAGGGACAGTTTTACTTCTTTCCAGTTTAGATTCCTTTTATTTCTTTTTCTTCTCTGATTGCTGTGGCTAGGAGTTCCAGTACTACGTTGAATGAAAGTGGTGAGAGTAGGCATCCATGCTGATACAATTTCTTTTTTGCTACATCTGTTTTTTTAGTCTCCAGCATCACTTAGTGTAGTTGTCACCTATCTGCTTAAAGCTCCCTCTTTTGTGCTTTCCATCAAGCCACCTGTTTTTGTTTGTTTGTTTGTTTGTTTGTTTGTTTGTTTGTTTTGAGCCCTCTTTAACTCCTTCTTCTCAGACTCACTCTTGGGTATCCCTTTCTTACCCTTTTTAAATGTTGGTTCCATCCCCAAGCATCCACACCTTCTTATATTTCACAGTTTCTCTGGGTGATCTTATCTCCTGCTCAGGCTTAACTTCCCCCTCCTGGCTGATGACTTCTAACAATGACATCTTTCTCCATACATCAGAATGCCTCATGGAAAGGCTCAAATTTCTCATTGCCTTCAGCATCAGATCTGTATTCCTTAGCTTGGCATGTAAGCTCCTTCATGATTTGACTACCTGTCTTTTCTTCTTGATACAATCCTCCCTCGGTGTCTTCTCTAGACACATAGAAGAGTTTGAAATTTCTAATGTTCTGTCCTTCCTGCGTGGGCCCTTACAGGTGCTGTTCCTTTACTTAAGACCCTCTTCCTCTGCTCCCTTTTCAGTGAGCTGATATCCACTTATTTTCCAGTTTCAGGCTAGGCACCAGCTTCCTTGGAAGGCCTTCTTTCTGTAACCCTCATCTCTCCTCCTCTGCTTATTTAGTGCCTTAATACTCTGCTTCCTGACATCCCTGTATCATAACCTTAGTATCTCCAGTAATAAACATTTTTTAGGTGATTTTCCTTCCACGGACTATAAGTCATTTGAAGGCCGAGACCATGTCTCATTCATGTTTATATTCCCTGTGCCTAAGACAATGGCGAGTGCTGGTTAATGTTACCGGAAGATTCTCATCTACTCTCTAAACAAGTCATTACTAGCACCTTGTGGCTGCTACCTACAGATGTAGATTCACTACGTTAACTAGTCATTTAGCATATTGATTTAAAATTTATTTCCCCTGTGCTTACTTATTTTCTCCCTGGCAGTATTTCTTTCAAGGCTTGCCTGATACCTCATCTCTACTTCCATTTAATTATGGCTTAAGAGTGGCTTTGGTTCTTCTTTCAGCATCTGGTGACTTCTACCCACATGCTTCCCTGAACGTGGTGAGCAAAAGTTGACTCCCTACAGCACCTCTGGGATCCTCTGACCAGCCAAGTTTACTCCTGGCCAAGACAAGGTGCCTTGACTTCCCTACAGGTACCCGACTTGGGAGGGGCATGCCTATTGGTCTGTACAAGAGCTGGACTCTCCTCCTTCAAGGGTCTGGTGAGTGTAAATTTGACTAGAATACAGTTTATTGTTTTACCCCTTCTTCGCTGCACTCTGTTCCTGGTCCATCATGACAGAATCATACGCAGACTTCCAAGCTGTTTTACCTTTCCATGGAACCTCAGTGCTAATGCTTTTTCTTATCTCTTACATTCGTCTTCTCTGGACCTGCTTTCAGAGCAAAAACTTTTATTGAATCCGGTCACAGAGCTATGTCAAAAACAACGTAGTTATGTCTTATTTTAACTGGCATGTGGTCCCCATTTCTTTTTTCCATTGCCTTACTTATGGCTGTTCATAATGGCTCTTCCATACTTCCTCTACTCTTTTCATGTCACTGCTAGACTCTGTTCTTTTTATTTCTTAATGGCCACACCCACAGCATATGGAAATTCCCTGGCCAGGGACTGAATCTGAGCCACAGCTGTGACTACACCTACTTGCAGCTACAGCAATGCCAGATCCTTTAACCCACTGTGCCAAGCTGGAGATCGAATCCATGCCTCTGCAGCAACCTAAGCTGCTGCATATGGATTCTTAACCCACTACACCACAGTGAGAACTCCTAGACTCTATTCTGTGCTCTATCACTTGAAGAAGATTCCTCTTATCTCACTAGCAAAGTATGGTTTCAGTCACATACTTCCTCATCTTCTTTCTGCTAACTCTGGCTGCCTTCCAGTCCATGCTCCATAATTCAGTCACCACCACCTCCTCCTGAAGTCCTACTGTGACTTCCTATTGCTCTTAGGATAAAGACAAACCTCCTCATAATGGTCTAAAATGTGGAGACTGACTGCTGGTTGAGAACTCTTGCTATCCTATAGGATAAGGAGATTGCTTTAGAATGTAGGTCATATCTGCACTAAATGTACTGTTTAGTTCAATAGGCAAGACTTTCTCGGTGAAAGAAGCAGTGTGTTGAATTGCATTCTTGAACAAGCTCCTCATATTGTCCTACACTGGCATTCTGGGTGCATTAGTCTACAGGGCATGCTTCCCTGGGCATGATAGAGTATGATCTCTGAAGCCTCATCTTGCATTCTCAGTAGTCCAGCCCATAGTGTCCTCCTTTCACGACTCCATTCTTACAGTGACACATTGTCCATGCTGTCCCCTCTGCATAAAATGTCCTTCTGTTCAATCTGCACCTGATTAATACCTCCTTATCCTTCTCATCTCAGCTCATGGGTCACTTCATCAAGAAAGCATCCCCTTACCTATTCAACTCATCTGATCCCTCTACCATAAGCTCTGTAATACCATATACCTCTCATTTATAGCCATCATCACATTTCATATCCATTTTTAGGTAGTTTACTATTGGTCCATGCAGAAGAGATCATGTCTGTTTTGCTTGCTCCTGCATCAGTAGCAACTAGCACAGTTATTGACAACATTTGTTAAATGAATAAATAAATGTATCCAGTCAAAGACCAAATCCTGACAGTTTTTCTTTATAGCATCTCTCATACTCCTCCTTTCCATTTGTGGTGTCATTACTCCAGTTCTACATTTATTGGATTATGATGATTACTTCAGAAAATTGCATGGCTTCCTACTTTCAGTCTCCTTTATTATAGCTCTCAAGGTTCTTTGATTGTGCCAGTGCCCTGTTTCAAACCATCCACGGTACCCATTGCCAACACAATACAGTCAAACTCTTTAGATCGACATTCAAGACCCTCCATAATTTGGCTTTAATTTCTATTTATAGCCTTTTTTAAATTGCATGGGTCTAATTGTCTCTACATTTTTGCTCCCTTCCAGATCTACCTATTATAATATTAATTTTTTTTCTAGTCAATCCATTCTACACCTCCTTCTCTGGGAAAACATCACTGAGAATCCAACCAAGATATGGATCCCTTCTCTCCCCTGAACTTGTAAACAGTTAATTAGAACACGTCTTGAAGTGCAGTAAGGCATCTATATCATATATATATCTTATCTGACATTTCTGTATTCTGTGCAGTTCTCAGCACAGTATTATACACATAGTAACTGGATGAGTAAATATTTGGTGAATGAACAAATGAATGAGTGAGTCACCATGAGAAGGGTATTCTGTGGTTCTTTCTCCCTTTTTCCACTTTGCTGTTTCTGTAGTTAGTTGCCTTTAGACAAAAGGCTGCTTCATAGCAACATAGTATCCAAGCTCACAAAGTGTTGCAAATAGCTGCAAAAAGCTTCCCTCCACCATCTTAGAACACCTTGTTCTCTCTCTCTCAAGTAGAGAAAGATTCAATATTTATTAGGTGCCTTTGTTCACTTGTCATTTAGAGGCACTAAGGGGCATCCATGTTCTACACTCAGCGAAATGCCTGTTTGTAATTTTCCCCTGTGAATAACAGCTATCCACAAAAATGTTACTTTACAAATTTCCATCCTTTTAGGTTCATAAAAAGCGTTTTAACTACATACAAGCAGAAAATGAAGAGAGAGAATTTTGCATTGCATTTAATAAAAGTTTAGAGAGGTATCTTTATGGTACATTACTGAACTTATTTGGGGAAACTTGAACCACGTAAAATGTGTTTGGGAGGCACTAAGAATTCAAGAATTCTCAAAATTTCTGAGTACAGAACTGCCTTACCTGTGGGCATGATGGCAGCCATCTACATAAGAATGTTTTGGAGGATGTTGTATTAGTCAGTTCTTGCTGTGATAATACTTTGAAACAAATTGCCCCCAAACTCAGTGACATAAACAAGAATTTGTTTTTCTTGGACCTGTTGGTTAGTAGCAGTGGTCTTATTTTAGAACTCTAGATGGCTAGTTTTGTTCCATGTTTTGGGTCAGTTTGAGGTCTGTCCCACATATCTTCTCTACTGCCCAACTGTGGGGCCTTAGCTCCCAGGCACAGTCTTATTACCAAGTTCACTGAAACTCAAGAAGTGAGCCCATCTGCACAAGCCCATTTGAGGCCTCTGCTGGCATCATGTCTGCTCATACTCCACTGGCCAAAACATGTCACAGATCTAAATTGTATTTAGAATATGTGTATATATTTAAAGTTGGGTCATCTCATAGGATATTGCATTTTAGACAGTGTTAACATAGCATTTTCTTTGGCATTTGCAAACTTGATAAATGTCATGTAAACTTTTTCACCTTTGAGAACTTTTTGAAATCATGGGATAATTTCTATGAGGAAAGAGGAATGGACACTTTAGAACTGACCTGCTGTTATTGCATTGTTGGAAAAGAATCAGTGATGATAAGGTCAATACAAATGAAAGATTTGAGATTCACATATTCTTTTTTTTTTTTTTTTTTTTTTTTTTTTGCATTATTTGGGCTACACCTGCGGCATATGGAGGTTCCCAGGCTAGGGGTCTAACAGAGCAGTAGCTGCCAGCCTTTGCCACAGCAACGCAGGATCCGAGCTACATCTGCAACCTACATCACAGCTCACAGCAACACCGGATCCTTAACCCACTGAGCAAGGCCAGGGATCGAACCCGCAACCTCATGGTTTCTAGTCGGATTCGTTAACCACTGAGCCACGATGGGAACATCAAGATTCACATATTCTTATTACCACCAGCATTCTATGGAGCTTTCCTGGAGAACTATAATGGTAGTTTTATCTAATTTGACAAAGTCATTTCAGTAAAGCATACATAATACAGTGAATCACATTTTAGTTTTTCCTGCTACTCCCCATCTCATCACGAATATTGTATTGTACCATAACACAGAAACAGAAACTGAAGGAATTCATTGCTAGCAGACAGGCTTCTCAAGAATACTAATGGAAGTTCTTCAAATGACACCAGAATAACTCAATCCATAAAAACAAAAAACAAAGAATGTTGACTAAAACAGTTCTATAAGGAATTATATATGACAGTAGGATTTCAAGAGTTCCCATTGTGGCTCAGTGGGTTAAGAACCTAACTAGTATCCATGAGGATATGGGTTCGATCTCTGGCCCCACTTAACCTGTCCTCAAGGCTGTAATCCAGCTGTCAGCTGGGACTGTGGTCTCAGTTGAAAACTCAGCTGAGGGAGGATCTGCTTCCAAGTGTGCTTATGTGGTTCTGGACAAGATTCACTCCTCACAAGCTCCTGGACTGAGGGCCTTTCACGACCAGCTCCATTTTCCCATCTACATCCTCCTAATATAGTTATTTCATAATATATTGTTAGATCAATATTCAGTTTTTATATTCTCATTATGCGTTATGATATATAATACCTAATTGGATATTATAAAATACTTGATATTTATAATATTCTTTAAATTATTCTGTTTACATGATTACATGTGATCATGTAAATATTGTTGACGGTTGTGTCCAATGGTGTACTCTAATTGTGTTAACTTCTCTAGAAAATATTTTGTTCTTCAAAGCAGGGAATATCCTTTTTCACTTTACAGATTTTATTTTCCCATATGTCCTAAATCTCATGGCTATTTACTCTGTGCCCAAGACCATCAAGTAATCATCGTCTTTATCCTCCTAAAGACAAGCCATCCTCTTATTCAGTGTGGACCACATTCTGGACCTGCTGCACAGTTGCCACCCAGGGACTACCATTCCATGTGTCTTATAGTGGGACCTCATATCTGGTATGCTAAGTTTATTCCTTTTCTTGTTTTTCCTTTTTGTTTTAGGATCATCCTCTAGGATCTTCCTGACACCAAGTGCAAGTGAGGTCAATTTTTGGAGACCTTAAATGTCTGAAAGTGTTTTTAATTTCATCTTCACTCATGATTGTTTGTCACACTAGAGAATACAAGTTTGAGATAATTTTTGGTTAGAATTTTGACGTCATTCTTCACTGGACCTGACTTTCAGGGCTGCTCCTGAGAAATTTGTTACAATTCTGATTTCCCTATTGTTATATGTAGTTTTCCTCCTAACACTGTACGCATTCTTTGTTTATCCCAGGTTTACTGAAATTTCCCATGGACGTGCCTTGCTATGAATCTTTTCATATTTTGTTCATGGTACTCAGTGGTCTCGTTATACTGAGAAGTTCAGGCCTTCACTTCTGACCACACTATAAGATACGCTTATAGAATAATTTTTCTCCTCTCTTCTGGAGGACTTACACAGTTGGGTGCTTGGGCCAAACCTCTAACTTCTAGTCTTTTCTCTGTCTCTTTGTATTTTGGTTCACCTTCTTTGGGATATTTCTGTAAAGTTTTTTCATCCTACTTATGAATGATTTTCCTTTTGGAAATTATTTTGTATTTCTAAGGATACTGTTACCATGCTATTCAGTTTTTATGATAGTCTAGTCATGTTTCAAGTACGTAGTATTTTTGTTACTTCTGAGGGTATTATTAATAATAGATAATTCCTTTTTGTAGTTTTCATTACCTTCCTTTATTGTATCCTTTTCCTCTAAGTTCTGTTATTTGTTTGATTTCATCAGGGTAAGATTTTCTTAAACATATTTTCTTTAAAAATTGAAGTATAGTTGATTTACCATGTTATGTTAGTTTCTAATATACAGCAGATGATTCAGTTATACATGTATATATCTATATCTATATCTATATATATCTCCATTCTTTTCTCATATAGGTTATTACAGAATATTGAGTATAGTTCACTTTGCTGTACAGTGGGTTCTTATTGATTATCTTCTTCTTTTTTTTTTTTTTTTGGCCATATCCATGACATGTGGGAGTTCCTGGGCCAGGGATGGAACCTGCACCACAGTAGCTGCCTGCACCACAGATAAGGTAACACTGGATCCTTAACCTACTGTGTCACAAGGGAACTTTCCTTTGTTTTTTCTTTTTACAGCTGCACCTGTGGCATATGGAAGTTCTTGGGGCTAGGGATCGAATTGACCTGTGCCACAGCCACAGCAACATCGGATCTAAGCCGCATTTGTGACCTACACTGTAGTTTGTGGCAACACCATATCCATAACCAACTGAGTGAGGCCAGGGATTGAACCCGAATCCTCACAGAGACAGTATCAGGACCTTAACCTGCTGAGCCACAACAGGAACTCCCAAAGAAACTTCATCGATTATCTGTTTTGTAATAGTAGTATGTATATATTAATCCCAAAGTCCTTTTTTATCCCTCTCCTACTCCCTTTCCTTTTTGGTAACCATTAAGTTTGTTTTCTGTGTCTGTGAGTTTGTTATTTAGTAAATAAGTTCATTTGTGTCATATTTTAGATTCTACATGTAGGTGATATGATATTTGTCTTTCTATGTCTAAATTATTTCATTTAATATGATGATCTATAGGTCCATCCAGGTTGCTGCAAATGGCATTATTTCATTCTTTTTCATGGCTGAGCAGTATTCCATTGTGAATACATACTACATCTTTTTTTTTTTTAATCACATCTTTATCCATTCCTCTGTTAATAGACATTTAGGTTGCTTCCATGTCTTAGCTGTTGTAAATTGTGCTGCAGTGAACACTGGGTTGTGTGAATCTTTTTGAGTTATAGTTTTCTCTGGATATAGGCCCAGGAGTGGGATTGCTGGATCATTAGGCAACTCTATTTTTAATTTTTTAAGGAACCTCCAAATTTTTCTCTGTAGTGGTTGTACCAGTTTACATTCCCACCAACAGTGCAGGAGGGTTTCCCTCTTCTCCACACCCTCTCAAGCATTTCTTATTTGTAGACTTTTTGATGGTGGGAATTCTCGCTGGTGTGAGGTGATACCTCATTATAGTTTTGATTTGCATTTCTCTAATAATTAATGATATGGAGCATCTCTGCATGTGTGTATTAGCCATCTGGCAGTATAAGATCTTAATGACGCTATAAGCAACACAACCCTTACGCCAAACCCTAGGAAATGAGGAGAAGCCAGTTGGTACAGAGATGTCCAAGAGGCAGCTTTGAGCCTTATCCACCCACTGCTCCCACAAAGGTGCTCATGCATGACCTGCTTCCCCTCCATCTCATCCCCAGTGAGGCTCAAGCAGCTGAGTGAGTGACACAGGTGGGTGAAATGTGTGCAGTAGCTGTAGTGCTCTCCTACTGGCCACTGTAGCCCAGGTGAGGTGAGAGGTTAATCTCCTTTCTTGCTTCCTCCTACAAGAGGATGCCAGAGAGTGAGAAAGGCAGAGGAAAATCTGGCAGACCTAGGAGGGGAAAGAGGACATTCAAGGGTTGGGCAAGAAATCTTTACATGCCACCAAGTGGCACTTGGTCCTCTCCAGCTCCAGATGAGAACTGTGTTCAAAGTCATGGACATGAATATTGCTTCCTGACCTTGTCCAGCTCACCTGACTGCCCACCCCAGATAACCGTGCAATAGCAGAACTAAAGTAGCTCAGGGACAAGAATATTTTACTGAAAACTACCACTGTTTTTGTATTCTAGCAAACCTAGCCAGTATCCAGTGGACACAGATCTGGTGGGCCTTGGCTATCAGCGTGTATTATGGTAGCAGTGTTGCTATAGTTATGGCTGGGAGGGCCAGGGCAAGTTCTAGGGGGAGGATCTGTTGTGCTTAGAGCGTTAACCTGTTTGGGAAATCCATTTGAACTCAACCTTGAGGTCTCAAGTCCCACATAATCTTCCAGAGCTTTGCTAGCTCATATTAAAAGGTGAAGTCTGTTTACCATTCCCTTAAAGTTGAGTGAGTTTTGTGGCTGTTTCAATGAATAGAACACAGCAGACAGGAGTATATTACTTTCTTAGGGCTGCCATGAGAAGCGTAGCTTAAACAACAGAAATTTATTCTGAGTTCTCAGGCCTAAAGTCCAAAATCAAGATGTCAACAAGGTTGATTATTTTGGAAATGTCTGAGGAAAAATATGTTCCATGCCTCTTTTCTAGCTTCTGTTAGTTGCCAGAAATCCTTGGCATTCCTTGGTTGGTAGATGCATCATTCCAGTCTTCACTTTCATTGTCACATGGCATTCTTCCTTATGTGTCCTGTGTCCAAAATTCCCTCTTCTAAGGAAAGAGTCATTGGAGTTCCCGTCATGGCACAGCAGAAACTAATCTGACTAGGAACCATGAGGTTGTGGGTTTGATCCCTGGCCTCGCTTAGTGGGTTAAGGATCTGGCGTTGCCACGAGCTGTGGTGTAGGTCACAGATGCAGCTCAGATCTGATGTTGCTGAGGCAGTGGCGTAGGCTGGCAGCTATAGCACCAATTGGACCCCGAGCCTGGGAACCTTCATATGCCACAAGTGCAGCGCCCCCCACCAAAAAAAAGGACACAGCCATTGGATTAGTGTCACACTAGTCCACTATGACCTAATTTTAATTTGATTACACCTGCAAAGGCCCAATTTCCAAATAAGGCCATATTCACAAGAATCGGGGGTTAGAACTTGACTATGTCTTTTGAGAGGATAGATACAGCTCAAACCCACAACAGTGAGGTTGTGATTTCTAAGGTTAAGTCATAAGAGGCGATCCAACTTCTGTCTGAATCTTTTTTTTTTTTAAGGCTACTCACCTTTAGAACCCAGCCACCACTTTGTGAGGAAACCCAGGACCAGTAAAAAGATCATATATAGGTATTATGGATGACAGCCTCAGCTAAGGTTCCAACCCACAGCTAGTGTTATTCATCAGTCATGTAAATGATAAGTCTTCAGATGACTCCCAGCCCAGCCTTTGAGCTGCACTAGGTGATGCTGAGATGAACTACCTCCATTGATACCTGTCCAAATTGCAGATTTGTGAGCAAAATAAACATAGTTGATCTTTTAATCCACCAGGTTTTAGGGTAGTTTGTTACACAGCATTTTGACTACTAGAACAGTGCCCAATCTGGAGTCTCCTGTGTAGGAGAACCCACTGTAATGAGGATGCAGCCTTGGGATCTGGCTGTGGGTTTGGGGTTCAACCATCCTTTTCTTAGGACACTGTTGAAGCAGGTTGACTAAATATGTAGGTGTTGCCTGCTTCACCCTGACTTAAGCAGAGATGTAACCACGTACATAAACTTTTTAATTACTCCTGCCTTTGCTGGTGAGGCATCTCTCCCACCCTCTGGAGTTCCCACTGGTGGTATGAAAGTGTAGCTCTGCTTTTGCACAGCAAAGGAAACTATTAAAAAGAAAAAAGAAAAAAAGACAACTTACATAATGGGAGAAAACAGTTTAAAATGATGCAACTGACAAGGGAATAATCTCTAAAACTTACAAACAACTTAGACAACTCAACAGTAAAAAAGCCAACAACCCAATGGAAAAATGGGCAAAAGACATGAATAGACATTTCTCCAAAGATATACGGATGGCCAAGAAGCACACGAAAACTAAATATAGAACTACCATATGACCCAGCAATCCCACTGTTGGGCATCTATCTGGACAAAACTTTCCTTGAAAAAGGCACATGCACCCGTATGCTCATTGCAGCACTATTCACAATAGCCAAAACATGGAAACAACCTAAATGTCCATTTACAGATGATTTGATTAAGAAGACGTGGTATATATACACGATGGAATACTACTCAGCCATAAAAAGGACAAAGTAATGCCATTTGCAGCAACACGGATAGAACTAGAGACTCTCATACTGACTGAAGTCAGAAAGAGAAAGACAAATACCATATGATACCACTTATATCTGGAATCTAATATATGGCACAAATGAACCTTTCCACAGAAAAGAAAATCATGGACATGGAGAACAGACTTGTGGTTGCCAAGGTCGGGGGCGGGGGAGTGGGATGGACTGAGAATGTGGTGTTAATAGGTGCAAACTATTGCCTTTGGAATGGATAAGCAATGAGATCCTGCTGTATAGCACTGGGAACTTTATCTAGTCACTTATGATGGAGCATGATAATGTGAGAAAAAAGAATGTATACATGTATGTGTGACTGGGTCACCTTGCTATACAGTATAAAATTGACAGAACACACTGTAAACCAGCTATAATGGAAAAAATTAAAAATCATTAAAAGTTAAAAAAAAGAAAGTGTAACTCTATCATTTACTAGTGTATTCTGAGCCAAAGTACTCAAACTTTTCAAGCTTTGGTGTTCTTATCTGTAAAATGGGCATGATACTCATCTCTTTTCTGTAGGTTTGTTGTGAAGTGTCTGGCCCATTATAAATGTTCCTTAAGAAATAGACAGAATTTCCTAAGCGTTTGATGTAGGCATTTTTTTTTTTTGACACATTAGTCGCTCTTGGCCCAGTGTCACCAATTTTAGTAAATATGTCCTTGTGACATGTAGCGACAGATTATGTTGCTATAATAAATATTTACTATCCCTTATTTGATGTTGAAGAATCGTGATTACATGATTGTATATGTATTCTTAGAGTTGGTTACCAACTCTAAGAAACGAAAGTTAAAGTGTTCAAAAATTATTTTTCTGGGAGTTCCCGCCATGGCTCAGTGGAAACAAATCTGGCTAGGATCCATGAGGATGCAGGTTTGATCCTGGGCCTTGCTCAGTAGGTTAAGGATCTGGCATTGCTGTGGCTGTGGTGTAGGCCAGCGGCTACGGCTCTGATTCAACCCTAGCCTGGGAACCTCCATATGCTATGGGTGTGGCCCTTAAAAAAAAAGGACAAAAATTATTTTTCTGTGTGAAATAATCTCATTGATGGAGTTTATACAAATTTGTAAAAGATATCTATAATTAGTAACCAACTCTAAGAATACATATACTACCATGTAATCACGATTCTTCAACATCAAATAAGGAATAGTACATATTTATTACAGCAACGTAATCTCTGTTGCTACATGTCACAAGGACATATTTATTAAAATTGGCGACACTGGGCCAAGAGTGACTGATGTGTCAAAAAAAAGCCTACATCAAATGCTTAGGAAATTCCATCTAGTTTCTCTTTTCTGATGGCAAGATTTATTCTCTATATTAGAAACACACGTGGCATAAGACTGTGGGCATGACTTTGAAGACTACAGGATTAGCTAAATTTGGGGGAAGCAGTTGATCCTGGAATCTCAAGTAAGAACCAAGCTTAATGCTTCCAAATCATGCTGTTTTTACATGTGAGATTCTATGTATTAGTTGCTGGTGATTTTTATTCATCCTTTTGCATGTATCAGAAATTTGGATATTTTATGAATTGAAGAGTAAATATGAATTTTACCCAGAGAGCTTTTTGCAGAAAGATTTCTTTCAACCAAGTTTATTGTTTTTTTCTCACACTTAACTGTGCTTACAAAAGAGATACATTCTTATTTATATTACTTTCCTTTTTAAAAGATCCTTTTCACTTGCTTTTCACAAACCTAGAGTCTATTGATAAGTGACTTTCTCTCCCTGCTTTCTGTAGAAAGCTTACAGACCCTAAATGCTAAATGGAAAGCAACCAAAACCCAAACTCGCAACTCTGCACTTGAAAATGTGCAGCTGGAGTCAATCCTTTGTCTGGAGCCTTGATTTTGTTGCTAGGTGGCAATGTTCCCTCACCAAAGGGATGATTATTAGAGTCCACAAGTCCCTTTCTGAAACAAAAAAGAAAACCCTGCCTTACTGCCTCTTCATTAGCAACTTTTCAACCAGACTTCCTGGTTTCAGCCCACAAGGAGGCATCAGTGCTGTCTGAAATTGCTGGACTGGAATGATCAAAACGAAAAATTTGGTCCTGCTAGCCATTGTACATTGCAGAACTGGGCAGTCTAATCTAAAGCACATGGTTGTTTCTAGTTATTATACAAATCCACTGTAGTCAGGTACCAGAGTTATTCCAGGCCTTAGCAAACACGTGATATCATCTTGTCTGTCCGGTGATTGGTGGTTTTAAGTTCACAGAACAGCTCTAGCATTCAGGTCTGCAACATCCATGTATGGCATGCCTACAAATTACTACAACTTCTTTTTTATAAGGGATTTTATTTCACTTCATTATCAGACAGGGTTGCCAGATTCAGTAAATAAAAATATATGAGACAGAGTTAAATTTGAATTTCAGATAAACAATTTTTTTCTAAATCAGGTTTTGTAGTTCCTGTCATGGCTCAGTGGAAATGAATCTGACTAGTATCCGTGAAGATGTGGATTTGATCCCAAGCCTCACTTAGTGGGTCAAGGATCCCGTGTTACTCTGGCCGTGGTATAGACTGGCATCTGTACCTCCAATTCAACTCCTAGCCTGGGAACTTCCATTTGCTTTGGGTGCGGCCCTAAAGAAAAGCAAAATAAATAAATAAATAAATAAATAAATAATCAAGTTTATTGAGATATAATTTACATACAATAAAATTCACCCTTTTAGGTCTACAGATCTATAAATTTCTACACATGTATACATCATGGAACTACTGCCACACTCAAGATACAAAATATTTTCATCACCCCCTCAAATCCTCCATGCCCCTTTTTAGTCAGTCCCTCACTCACCCCGTACCGCTGACAAGCACTGATCAGATTTCTGTTTTATACAGTTATCTCTTCTACAGTGTATAAATAGAATTATATAATATATAGCCTTTTGTGTCTGGCTTCTGTCATTTGGCACAGTGTTTTTGAGATTCATCCATGTGATTGTAGGCAAGAGTAATTGAATTTTTTTAAACCGTAATTGATACTTAGAATAAGAAAAAGTTTATGTTGTTTACCTGAAAAATGTCTAAATCACTGGGCCTAAAGTAGAACTTGGAACCTGCATTTTGACAAAAATGTGAAAACTTTCATGAGGTCACACTTTGAAAGAGCAAAGATCTGTGTCCCCTTGAGAATCTCCTTACCTCAGTCAAGTCTTTTACCAGAGAACATCCGTAGGAAGTCAGTATTTTCACACAACTTCAGGAGGTGACAGAATTGACCAAAGTTCATAAACTCCACAAACCCCAGGTTAAGAACTGTACTGTTGTCATCTCACGTGGTTGACTGAAAAGCTCAAGTCTTCGACAAAAATGAGGAAAACAACTTCATTTCAGATTTTCCCAGTCCCTCTGCTCATCGTCTTTCCCCACACTTTTCAGAGCAAGAGGATTTTTTTTTTTT